>JANHZU010010832.1:0-11280 GCA_032468055.1 Acrochordus granulatus | reverse complement strand
TTCTTTACTTTTAAACTGGAAGATTATCATTTACTAATTGTCCATATGTATGTGTGTGTATTTTTATATACACTTGTGGGTATGTAAAGGCAGGATAAACATAATAATAATAATTAATATTAATGAAGCAAAGGAAATACCAATAGTAATAAGGGGCTTGTGTGCAATCCCAAAACAGCTGGAGCATCTGTGAACACCACGAGCACTGATAAATCTGCAACCAGTCAACTGGAAAAGACAACATTACTTGGAACAGCTTACATTCTGTGACAGTATCTTTAAACACTTCAAACAACAACATCTGCCTATCCTAGATTCTTGGAAAGGCCACAAGAGGTGGACAAAAATGCCAAATCCAGTCTAAATATCTGGCTGACTGTGTGACGACCAAAATAATAATAATTTATACAAGGCTAAAACTGAGAAGACAGTAATAGACAGCAAATGCTGCCTCTGCAAAGGAACTGAAGAAATAGTGGACCATCTAGTTAAACTCCTGTAAGAAGATTGCACAAACTGACTACAAAAAATGGCATGATAAAGTAGCAACAATGCTGCTATAAAATAGAGAAAGTAATAGAACATGAAAGGGCATTCTGGGACTTCAGAATTCAGTCAGACAGGCACTTGCCACATAACACCGCAGAGTTAACAGTTATCAAAGTCTGGATAGTGGATGTGTCAGTAACTGGAGACAGCAGAATAGAAGAGAAAGAACTGGAGAAAATCACAAAATACAAAGGCCTGCAAATAGAAGTAGAACTACTGTGGGAAAAAAGCAGAAATAATACTAATAGTAATGGCCATCTTGGGTACAATCTTAAAACATCTGAAGCACCACTTGAACATCATAGGCACTGACAGTCACCATCAGTCAATGGCAAAAGGCAAAATTACTTGGAACAGCTTATATCCTATGACGATACCTTTAGTAACATTAAAGTACAACATCTGCTTATCCCAGGTCATTAGGAAGGACTTGATAGGTGGACAAAAATGCCAAATCCAGTTTAAACAACTGTCTAACTGTGTGATAAATCATAATAATTAAAACAACAAATGCATACAAAGCCAGAATTAAGAAGGCAGCAACAAACAGCAAGTGCTGTAAAGAAGCTGAAGAAACAGTGGATCACTTAGTTAGCTGCTTTAAGAGATTGCACTATAAGAGTGCAATATAATTGCACTGATAACTATAATCTTACAGATTGCACTGTAAGAGATTGCACTGACTACAAACAACAGCATAACAAAGAAGCAACAATGGTGCACTGGAAGATCTGCAATAAATATCATTTACCTGAAAGCAAGTACTAGCGATACTACAAAATAAACCAAGTAATTGAAAATGAAGAAGCTAGAGTGTTCTGTGATTTAGAATTCAAACAGAAAAGATCACAGACTTAACAATTTTCAATAAGAAAGGCAAAAAAAGTCTGGATAGTAGATATGGCAGTACCTATAGACAGCAGATCAGAAGAGAAAGAATGGGAGAAAATCACTAAATTAAGACCTGCAAATAGAAGTAGAACTACTGTGGAAAAAGAAAACAGATAATACCAGTAGTAATAGCCATCTTGGGTGCAATCTCAGAACATCTGAATTATCACTTGAACATCATCATTGGCACTGATAAAATCCTCATCAGTCAATTGCAAGAGGCAGCTTTCCTTGGAACAGCTTACACCCTGCCATGAACCCTTTAACACCATCAAATGAGAACATTTGCCCTCCCAGGTCCTTAGGAAGGATTGGATATGTGGATAAAAATACCAAATCCAGTCTGAAACAATTGGCCGACTCTGCAACCAACTATACTCATCACAATTGCAAAAGGCAGCTTTACTTGGAACAGTTTATATCTTGTGAAAATACCTTCAATATGATTAAACAACATCTGCCTCTCCCAAGTCCTTGGAAAGGATTGGATTGGTGGACAAAACTGCAAATCCAATCTAAATACCTGGTGACTGTGCAACTAAAATGATCAAAAAAAAAAAAACCTTAGGAGATAGCCCTGACGGCAGCAGTGCTTTTTTTTCCTTAACTACATCATGATTTAAAGAATTGTGGCAATATGTTCGACTTTCTAAAAAAAATTAAACAGAATTTTTAAAATCATTTTCTAGCAAAATATTGAGAATACAATAGTTGGTATTTTGCATTTAAAAGGACATGATACAATATAGGGAAGCAGTAGAGGCAGAAAGGGAAAGACATATGTCTTATCTGGTACATCATTTATCTGTCTTTCTTTTAAAAGATTTATATGCCATGTAATCTGCTAACAGTTCTGGGAAATGTACAAGATTTAATAGAAGAATATAAAATAAATAAAAATCAGAAACTAAATCAAGAGCATTAATGACGTAGTTAAACAAATGGGTTTAAGTCCTGGTTTATAATAAGTTGGAAGCTGGCTTTAAGACACCAAGGAGAAAGAAGAAAAGTTGTTGATGTCAAATGCTGTTCGTGACAAAGCCCATAAAAGGTACCCACTGATGACCTAACAATGTGTTGTAGGCTGAATAGTAGAAGCTCTAAGTAGCTTGGATTTAAGCAGTGCACAGTTTGTACTATTCTAACAGAACAGCTGGGCTGTATAGTGAAAGGCTGGAAGTGTTGGTCCTTTAAAATTAGTAATCTTAGGTGGGAAAAGGAACAGATTTCAAGTGATATATTAGTATGAACTTCTTGAATTCCATCTGAAATTATGCAGAATGTCCTAGATGCCCAGAGAAATAATACTAACAACAACAATAACAATAACAACAACAACTAAGGCTTTTAGTACTCACAGAAAATAAATAAATAAATAAAAATTTAACACAACACATAATTAGAATGTTCCACTATTCCTTACAGATAACCTGAATTCTAAAGCCAAAAATTATATTTCTTTATTCCTGGACTTGTTTCAGTTTTGGGATTATTTATCAGAGCTATGGGATGATGGTACACCCCACCTCAGACACTGCAAATTATTTCTCAGTGTTCCTGAAATTCTACTTTTGATTTCAAAGGATTCAAAAAAGTTTCTCTCTCTTCCTTAATGTTGATTGTAACACAGATGGACTCTGACATTTATACTGCCATAAAGACTGAAGTATTATGAATATTAACTTGCTATTCAGAAGAAAAACAACTTGAGTTCCTTGAAGTAAGCTCAAAAAGCAACTGACGATATGTAAACCTGTGGATAATACTGGGAAACATGGGACTTTCTGGAGTGACCATTCACCATGCATACTGCCACATTCTAAATCAGTTGCAGTTTATAGACTGCCTTCAAGTTCTGCCTCATTAACAATAATTGAAATAATATTACCACTATGAACACAAAGACATGATTTTTGTCCTCCAAGTTGGGGAAGATTTATCACAATTGATTTATTAGATAATGTAAAAGCTCTTCCATGCTACAGAAGTTATGTGACTATCCAGCTGGATCCACTGGGACCTCTAGATAGCAATCCTGGTTCTAAAAAGGGTCAGTAAACCTATACAAAACAGAAACTATTAACAGTTAAGTAATTGCCTCTCTCTAAGGTTAGTAGAAAGAACTGCACATGCAAGTTGTAAAACAAACTTTACCCATTTCCTCAAGAAAGAAGCAATAAAACTGATTCAGATAATGTTATCAATAATATCATAAAGTAAAAGTCAGAGGTATACCATTTTCCAAAGTGACATCATATCCATTAAAGAGCAGTCACTGCATGGAATCACTGAAGGTGAATCATATGCCTAATAGCCTAAATTAGTATCTGAAAATACCTCACATTTTATTTCCTACAGCTGCTTCTAATATTTGTTGTTCAGTCACACAGTCATGTTCACCTCTTTGTGACCCCATGAACTCCGCAGGCCAGGCCTCCCTTTCCTGTATTGCTTCCCAGAGTCAACCCAAACCCACACCCATCACTATGCTTGTGCAATCTAACCATCTCATCCTCTTCAATCCCCTTCAATCTTTCCCAGCATCACAGACCTTTCCAATGAGATCTCTCTTCACTTTATGTGGCCAAAATATTTGAGCTTCAGCTTTGGTATCTGTCCCTTCAATGAACAATCCAGGTTGATTTCTTGTAGGATTAATGGGTTTGATCTCCTTGCAGTCCAAGGGACTCTCAAGAGTCTTCTCCAGCACCACAATTCAAAGGCATCAATTCTTCGACACTCAGCCTTCCTTGTGGTCCACCTCTTTTAGCCATACATTACTACTGGGAAAAACATAGCTTTGAATATACGGATCTTTGTTGACAAGGTGATGTCCCTGCTTTTTAATATGCTATCTAGGTTTGCCATAACTTTCCTCCCAAGGAACAAGCATCTTTTAATTTCATGCCTGCAGTCACCATCTGCAGTAATCTTGGACCCCAAGAAGGTAAAATCTGCTGCTGCTTCCATTTCTTCTTCTTCTATTTGCCAGGAAGTAATGGGATTGGTTGTCATTATCTTAGTTTTTTTTTAATGTTGAGTTTCAAACCAGCTTTTGCACTCTCTTCTTTCACCCTCATCAAGAGGCTCTTCAGTTCCTCTTCACTTTCTGTCATTAGAGTAGTATTGTCTGCATATCTGAGGTTGTTGATATTTCTCAAGGCAATCTTAATTCAGCCCAGCCCAGCATTTTGCATGACATACCCTGGATATAAATTAAATAAACAGGGGACAATCTACAGCCTTGTTGTATTCCTTTCCCAAGTTTGAACCAATCCATTGTCCAATGTCCAGTTCTAATTGTTGCTTCTTGACTAGCATACAAGTTTCTCCGGAGACAGACAAGGTGATCTGGTCCTCTTTAAGAATTTGCCACATTTGGTTGTGATCCACATAGTCAAAGACTTTAGCGTAGTAAATGAAGCAGAAGTAGAGTTTTTCTGGAATTCCCTCACTTTTTCCATGATCCAGCAAATGTTGGCAATTTGATCTCTTGTTCCTCTGCCTCTTCAAACCCAGCTTGTACATATGGTAGTTCTTGGTTTACATACTGCTTAAGCCTAGCTTGTAGTATTTTGAGCATAGCCTTGCTGGAGTGTGAAATGAACACAACTGTTCAGTAGATTGAAGATTCTTTGGCATTGCCTTTATTTAGGATTGGACATAAACTGACCTTTTCCAATCTTGTGGCCACTGTTGAGTTTTCCAAATTGGCTGGCATATTGATTGCAGCAGTTTCACAGCATAATATTTTAGGATTTTAAATAATTCAGAAGGAATATCATTACCTCCACTATCTTTATTGTTAGTAATGTTTCCTAAGGCCCACTTGACTTCACACTCCAGGATGTCTGGCTCTTGGTCAGTGACCACACCCTCATGGTTATTGGGGACAAATAGAAAATAGATCTTTCCTGTATAGGTCTTCTGTATATTTTTGCCATCTCCTTTTTAATCTCTTCTGCTTCTGTTTGGTCCCTACCATTTTTGTCCTTTATCATGTCCATCTTTGCATGAAACTTGGTATCTCCAATTTTATTGAAGAGCTCTCTAGTATTTCCCAGTCTATTGTTTTCCTCTATTTCTTTGCATTGCTCATTTAAGAAGGCCTTCTTATCTCTCCTCACTATTCTCTGGAAATCTGCATTCAGTTGGGTATATCCTTCCCTTTCTCTCTTGCCTTTTGCTTTCCTTCTTTCCTCAGCTTTTTGTAAATCAAATAGCCACTTTGCTTTCTTGCATTTATGCTTCTTTGGGATGGTGTTAGTAGCTACCTGTTCTACAAAGTTATGCACCTCTGTCCATAGTTCTTCAGGCACTCCATCTCCCAAATCTAATCCCTTAAATCTATTCCTCACCTCCAGTGTATATTCATAAGGGGTATCACTGCAGGCATACCTGCATGACAGAGTGGTTTTCCCTACACTTTTCAATTTAAGCCTATATTTTGCAATAAGAAGGTCATGATCAGAGGCACAGTTAGCTCCACATCTTGTTTTTATGAACTTTATAGAGCTTTTACATTTTTGGCTGCAAATAATATAATCAATCTGATTTCGGTGTTGACCATCTGGTGACGTCCATGTGTACACTTGCCTCTTGGGTTGTTGGAAAAGTGTATTTGTTTTGACCAGTGTGTTCTCTTGACAAAATTCTGTTAGCCTTTGCCCTGTTTCTTTTTGTACTCCAAGACCAAACTTGCCTGTTATTCTGGTTAAATTTTGACTTCCTACTTCAGCATTCCAATCCCCTATGATGAAAAGGACATTTTTTTTTGTTTTTGGTATGAGTTCTAGAAGACATTGTAGGTGTTCTTAGAATTGGTCGACTTCAGCTTCTTCAGGTTGGGGCACAGACTTGTATTACTTGATGCTGAATGGTTTGCCTTGGATTGGAACTGAGATCAATCTGTCATTTTGGAGATTGAACTTTATACTGCTTTTCTCACCCTTTTATTGACTCTGATGGTTGCTTCATTTCTTCCAAGGGATAATAGTAAATATAGTGGTCATCTGAATTAAATTTACCCATTCCTGTCCATTTTTGTTCAGTGATTGCCAAGATGTTGATGTTTAATTTTGTCATCTCATGTTTGATCACATCCAGCTTACCTTGATTCATAGATATTATATTCCAGGTTCCTATGCAACACTGTTCTTTACAGCACTGGACTTCCCTTTCACCTCCAGTCATGTCCACAGCTGAGCTTCCTTTTGGCTTTGGCCCAGCCATTTCACTCTTTCCGGAGCTATTTGTAATTCCTCCTGATGTGAGAGGCTCATCTTCTGGCGTCATATCTTTTAGCCTTTTGTTACTGCCCATGGGGTTTTCTTGGCAAGGATACTGGAGTGAGTTGCCATTTCCTTCTCCAGTGGAGTCCTGTAGCCTATTTTTCCAGGAACCCCAACAACATCTAGCATGGTCTTGTTAAGTTGTGCGATGACAGAGCCGATATGTATTTCTGTATATCTCATATTTTTTATGGGAGGGAGACACTCTTTGTCTGGCTCCTCTGATGAGATCTGTCCAGTATGGTTGAACGTAGGGCTGAGCTCTCATCTTCTTTGGAGCATACAAGCCCCTCAACCACAGCAAGGTGGTGCTTCACTGGTGGCTTCCAATATAGGACACTGCATTTTTATTCTAATGTTATGAATAATTAGGTAGCATTGCTATCATTAGGATGGGAGTTAGCCCCATACTAACAGGATGGAATTAGATCTGTCTGTCTGTCTATCATCATTTTTCCTGATAATAATACATTACTGAAGATGAACAGCCAAACTGCTTTAACCTCTGTCAAACGATGGACAGATCTTTATGTTTCACTCTTCCTACTGCTGCTTTTCAGTAGAAAGGCTACTAATGGAATCTAATATGGCTGTGTAAGTTGCAAGTACAATACATATTTTAGATGTATAAAGCAACCAAACTGCAGCTTTTTAAAACATTAGTGAAGTAGGTATCAACCTTAGTGAAGTTATATGGGAATCTTGCCAGTGATGAGACTGTAGCCTGACTTCCACGTGGTGCTATCCAGATTCCTGTTTATAACAGCTAGATCTTATCCCAGGCAGCTATATTCACTAAAAGCAGCAGCATGAGTAAAACAATATTTATTTATTTATTGAAGTTATTTGCCACCTACCTCACTGCAATTTACTCTGGGCAGAGCTTATAATAAAATGTTTATACAAACATATGTAAACAACCTAATAGGACAATAAAGAAATAAAAACAAAGAGAACAGAGAGAAAAACTGTGATATTTTGGCTCTTAAAAAGCCTCTTTGAAACTAGCATGTCAATGGTGATGATACCTAGCATCTTTTCCATTTCATCATTAGACTAATTTATATTCATTATAATTAAACATGTCATAAGCACTATGTCACTATTTGGATGGATATATGGTTTAACAAATAACAAAGGATATAGATGGGTTAGTTTCGGAATAACTTTACTATCACTAGCTTAAGCAGGATTGGTGAAATATGGCTCTCCTGATCATGATTCAAAATCCATTATCCCTAGTATCATGGGAGCTACAATTCATCCACATATGGAGGATTTTACATTGTCTACCTTTACTTTAATACAATGAACTGACTGTGAATATTAGTTATTTTATAATAGTATATGATAAAATTGTTTAAAGAATGTATTTATAATAAAAGTGGGCTTTCAAATTCTTGAAAATATATTGCATCTTTCTTTCCACAGATATGGTGCAGACCTAATCTTTTTAGTCTTAATAACTTTGAACCATTGAAATACTTACAATATACAGGGCTATATAAGGCTTATCAAATTCAACATTTAATTGGCTCTTTCCCCCTTTTCCCTATTTATTAATAATCAAATAGTCATTTTTTTCAAAAAACACTTAAAAACTAACACCATTTAGTTTCATGATAAAAAGAGAAATAGAGTACTGAATTGTTATGCATATCACAGCAAAATAATTTTGGTTGTATCTAACCACATACACATACATACATACACATATAGAAAAAAGACAGAAATAGACCTGCTTACTACAAGACCAAACTGAGTTACAAACTCTAAGTTTTTTTTAACATTCTTTTCATTATATAAAATATGATTTATCAAGTTAAATTGAATTTAAGCAGATTACATGCTAAATTCAGTCTAAATGCTGGTACAAGATATCAGAGTCCACCAATGTTTTTCAGTTGTTGAAAATCATGCAAGATCTATAGGCTAAATCTTTGGGTGCTTTTCACCTACCAATTTCATATCAACTACAGCTTTCAGATCAATATATTACAAAAGCATGCTGTAAATAAAACATGATATTATTGTGACTGTTTATTTGAATTACACTAAGGAGTATTGAGCTACTGAAAATCCACATCCATGTGATACTGATTCAAAAGAGTAAACAGTTTTTAAAAAATCAAGTATATTTTAAATTCAGTTTTTTTTGTTAGAAGTGCTGATATTAATAAAGATATTAATTCTTATAGAAAAGTCTGCCCTAATCTGGAATTATTTTCCAGAATTATGAAACAGAAATAGATTGGAGAAGAATTCTGTAGAACAAGGTTGCACTATTTCTTCAATCAAAATGCTGTATTTGGTGTTCCATAAGTCTCTGTCCAGAAACATCTGGGGGATATATCAGACACTTGTGAGGAGATGATCCTCAAATTGCTTGTACTTGTCATGATGAATGGAGAATTTATTTCTTTATAGATCTTTTTTTCCTATAAAATATAAATTCCTTTCTTATTTGCACTTTTATTTTTTTTTATAATTTTACTCTTATGTTTTTCTTTTTGTATCTCGGTAACTGTAAACTTTAATAAAATTATTGTAAAAAATTGGATATGTTTTTATTGGATATTATTATAAGGATATTGGTCTGTGTTTGTGTGTTTTCATCTGTGACTTGACTTGAGAAGATTTGTAGTATAATGGGGGCCCTAAAATATACTACCAGTCAACATATATGTATTCCAGAGGATGTGGACTAACAATATGACATGTCAATCCATGTAGAAAGTAGCAGAAAAAATAGGGGAATCAAAAAAAGTTTTTTTGAATCCATATAACATGTTCTCCTCTAGATGCTATTATGTGATATTGTTAAATGTATCATCATAGGATGTAAGCTGTTCCAAATCATGCTGCCTTTTGCAATTGACTGATGGTGAATTTGTCAATGATAGTGGAATTTGAGTGGTTTTCCAGTTACTTTGGGATTTCACCCAAGAATTATTTCTACTGGTGCCACCTTTGCTTTATTTTGCCACAGTTGTTCTATTTCTATGTCTTTGTAGTTTGTGATTTTCTCCAGTTCCCACATCCACTGTCCAGACTTTTTTGTCTTTCTTATTGTTGATTGTTAAGTCTTATGTGGGAGGTGCCTGTCTGTTTGAATTCTGAATTTAGCTTCTTCATTTTCTATTACTTTCTCTATTTTATGATCCTACCAGTTCTTCCTTGTAGGCAAATAGTATTTTGTGCAAATCTTCCAGTGTACAAATTGTTGCTGCTTTATCATGCCATTGTTCGTAATCAGTCTGTGTGATCTTCTTGCAGCAACTAATTAGGTGGTCTGCTCTTTCTTCAGCTTCTTTGCAGATGTGGCATTTGCTGTCATTTATTATAGTGCTTGTTAATTTCTTCTCTTTATTACATTAAAAAGGACATTCATACAAACATATTCTCAAAAAGAGGAGTAAATAAACAAGGTAGTAGAATTCAGATCTTAAGTAATCACAATTCAGTAGCATTTACTTTCATAATCCTGAAAAATATACCTTTGAAAATATGGTATATTACCTTGAAGAAATAAGAAGTATATTGCATCATATCTTTCTGATATATTACTTTCTTCTAGCTTTAAGCTAGGTCTGAATTGGCCAGCTTCCTGGCAGACACAACAGAATCATGCTTTAGATTCCTTTAGCAGCAAGTGAGTGAGTCACCAATACAGAAGAATATACCATGCCTTACTGCAATGAGGCAAAAGGGGAAGGGGTGACCCCTGTGGCTGAGTGGTTAAGTAATGCTAGCCATGAAATGCAGAAGCTCAGGGATCAAAGCTAAGGCGCACTCATGAGCAGTAATAACTGCAAAACAACTGTCTGCTTCCCCTTTGAATCTGAGAAGTATATTTATTCATTAATTTTATCTGAATTCTGTCCTATTGTCAGTTATTCAGGTGGCACTCATTGAATGATATGAGCAAATTTTGAACCATGCTTAATTGGTTTCTAATTAAGAACAATATCTTGTCACTGAAATAAAATTTTGAGACAACATTAATTTTTCTTTCTATTGCATATATACTATTACAGAATATGAGAGAGAAGCTGGAAGTCTGTCTGTTGCATGATTACATATCTATCAGCTGTCACAATACCCACATATCTCACAACATTTTGGTATAAATATTCCAGTTTTACACAGGAAAAGCAAAAGAGCAAGTCATAAATATAAATCAATGCTGTTCCTGTTTATGGGACTCAGTTCATCTTTCAGTGAAGGCAATAGTAAGCTTTATTATGAACTTGAATATAAATACCCTGACCATTAATTTAGCAACTTTTAATATTATCATCTGCCTCAAGGCACAAGGTAAAGGTTTCCCTTGCCAGTCATAGCTGACTCTAAGGGGTAGTGCTCATTTCTGTTTCCTAGCTGAAGAGCCAGCATTTGTCTGAAGAATGTGGTCATGTGACCAGCCATGATTATATGCCGAAGCACACGAATGTTGTTACCTTCCCATGAAGTGTCTGTGAAGACTCTCACTCGTCCAGGGTAATTGCATCGCAACAAAGTTTAAAAAAAAACAGGCATCTGGACTGGA
>JANHZU010010831.1:240627-256368 GCA_032468055.1 Acrochordus granulatus | reverse complement strand
CCGGGTGACAACCGAGCCAGTATGGATTTCTGTAATTTACTTCTCATATTTTATATGATTTTATAGGTATTCATATTTTTATGTATTTTATATATAAAAATATATAAAATATATATTTTATATATATTTATATTAATTCATCTACTGTTTTCTATTTCTTCTTCTTCTTCTTTCCTTTCCCTAGATGGACTTCTTAATTTTTATTAAAATCAAATTGTTGCTATTATAAAGCCAACCAAAGGGAAGGCACTCCCCTTTCTTGCCATGCTTGACAGTGAGTATTTTGACATCTCTGCTTCCTGAAAAGCTGATGTGTTTGTGACAGTTCTGTGCCACAACATCAATGCTGCAATCAACATGAGAATTTTCACTATGCAAAGCACAAGGCAATATGCATTCAATAATTGGGGATATTTTGTCTTACTGTTTCCTCATGAATGAAGGGAGATCTTTTCAAACACAGGATATTCACATGTATAGACCGTTCAATATAAATTAAATATAGTTTAGAAAGCTATTGTCATTATGGAAAAAGAGCTTCTGAAGATGGTAACATCTCTGCCTTTGCTGTAGGCTTACAGTCTTTGTTGAAACCTGTTTCCAACACTTGGGAGACTGCCATTAAAGCAGCCAAGATGTTTAAACCAAACGGATAAGATGATATGTGCCATAAAGTTATTTATAGTTATTCTCGGACTGATTGGTTGAAACCTGATTCACTTGACAGATAATTTCTTGACAGCCTTTGATGTGAAGCTTCAGCAAAGCAGGAACTCAGTTCCTCACCTCCTTTAGCATTCCTGGGTGGTCTGTGTCTGCTCTTCTAAGAGATTTATTTTTTTTTTTAAAAAAAGGAAAAATAGGAGGGGGAGAAGACTTAAAGTAATTTCAGCAAGTCAGCCAGTTCCTCACAAGCAAACATACTGGTAGATACCAAAAACAGTCCAATTTTTTTTTTAAAAAAGTTAAGTACAGATCAGTTGCTCAGTTCTTGCTAACAAATTGAATTCCTCCCTTTTTTAGCTGATGGGATGCACCTACTGGGCTCACATCAATTACCTTTTGACATGTGGAAGATGATTGATGAGCTGCCTCAGGCACTGGAGTCTACTTTGTCAACTACTCATAATTTATACATCTTATCGCTAGCAGAACAAAAGCAGGGACAGAGTAGACATTGAAGGAAAAGAAGAAACAGAGAGAAGGCGGGTGGGGAGGGTGGGGCTGTTGGGTTGACAGGATGAGATGATAACGTTGATGACTGACTAGGAGCTCCCTTCCTTGCCCGTTTCTGCCATGGCAGCTTGAGTTCATGTAGCGGTTTGCCCCTTCCCTGCTGGAAAAGACGCTGACGCGGAAAGCACACTGCAGCTAGAGTTACATTTTAATTACACTCCTATCTGCAAGACTCTCTGGAGTACGATGTTTGCTATGACCTTTTGTTAATCAGCATTCTCACGGCAGCCCTGTTAAGCACTCCTGACAGAGATTGATAATTTTATACAGTAGGGCTCTCTTTTAAAAGCTTTCATTAGCAAACATTACGGAAATCTGATATATATATATCAGTATATAATATCAGATATATATATCAGATATAATATAATATCTATATATTATATATCTCAAATACACACACAAACACACACTGTTGAGATGATCCATCAATCTGCAGTCTTTAAATATCCTGGATGGGTAGGTGAGTCTGTTTTACAACCTAGGTTTGAGTGGGATGAAACCTCAACAGCAAGTTTATTATCGTAGGACTCAAACCAAAATTATGCATTCACAGTAGGACAGAGTTGCCCGAATTCATCACAAAGTACAAAATAACGTGGTAAATGTCATCATTCAGGCCCCTTCC
The DNA here is from genome assembly GCA_032468055.1 of Acrochordus granulatus. Taxonomy (NCBI): domain Eukaryota; kingdom Metazoa; phylum Chordata; class Lepidosauria; order Squamata; family Acrochordidae; genus Acrochordus; species Acrochordus granulatus. The sequence goes on along the minus strand of JANHZU010010831.1, from coordinate 254,504 downwards.
TTATTATCGTTTTCTTTTGAAGTTTGTATAAAAAGAATTAATAGTGCATCCCTTATTCTAACAAACACTTAGCAACACATATCATCCTGATGTTCTTCTTCCTCCATTACTACAACTTTCTCTCTTCCTTCTCCTCCTCTCTCCTCTTCTCCATTTCATTCAGGATACAGATCAATCCAATTTGGGACCCAATTCTGAAAGTCTCCCTTTCCATTATCTAGAATCTTATTCTTTTTCTTTCTTTTTCACCAGATGGGATGGAAAAAAAATCAGGATCAGCTCTTCCCTCATGATTCTTTGCTTTATATTTTTGAAATTTTAAAACCTTAGCTCCATTATTGGTACTTCCAATTTGATTTCAGCACATTTAGTAGTTATCATTAATTCTTCTCATGGTCCAAAGTATTAGCAACAGTTTTCTCCAACATCACAATTCAAAGGCCCAATTCTTTCTTCATTTAAGTTTTCTGATGGTCTAGCTTATACAGCCGTATATTATATCTGAGAAAACTTTTGTTGTCACTGTAATGTGTCTTCACTTTAACATTTTGTCCAGATCTGTCATAATTTTTCTCCCAAGTAGCAGAGACAATTTTATTTCATGGCTACCATAGATCATACACTCAACTCACACAAGATGATTGTACAAACTAATTATAAACCACAACATAACACAGTTGCCAAAATGATTCACTGGAAATTTGTAAAAACTGTCATGTGCCAGTTATGAAAAATTGGTGGGAACATAGATTTGACAAAGTAATAAAAATGAGCAGGTTAAAATATTGTGGAATTTCTGAATAAAGCTTGATAAAGTCTTGACTCATAACACAGAAGATTTAACTGTGGTTGAAAAGAAGAAAATATGAATAATGAATGTGGCAATACCAGGGGATAATAGAATAGAAGATGAAGAATTGGAGAAGATTGCAATGCATCAAGATCTGAAAATCAAAGTTGAAAGATTATGGTATAAACCAGCTGTGGTGGTCCCAGTGGTTATTGCACACTAGGTGCCATACCAAAAAATCTTGGATGGCACTTAGAAAATCTGTGCAAAAAGCAACAGTGCAGATTATGGCTGTCTACACCAAGGCTGGTTGTCCAAGGTTGGTCAGGCCCTGGAACTTAGGACTTCCAACTCAAATATCCACAACATCTCTCCTTCATGAAGCAATGCATTTTTTTTCTCTTTCTCATTCCATTTTCCCCAGCCAGAGATTAAAGAATATCAAAGGAATTTAGGAAATGTTGACTCTTTAATAGGGTCATTCCTGCATTGCAACTAATTTGCTCCATGTTAGGTGTGAGAAGAAGTAAAGCAGGTCCATAAAACCTGGCAAAGGATCCAAATCACTCCAGCAGGGGATACGAGAAATAGATCCACTCTAGCCATTAATGCTCCATAAACAGATGTCAGGCAATTATGTTTCAATAGGGTAAATAAAATGCAGTGTCTTTTCCCCTCAAATAGACCCCCTAAGAAATATACCTGTTTATCAGTTACCCGTGCTTTGTATAATGCTATTAAAAACAGTGACAAATTCTCCGTATTGGGAAGATAGAGCGAACAACGTGCGCTCCATTTTGTAGTTAGCACCGTGCTTTGCCTTGGCGCTGTGCTCTCTGCCGAGCTTAATGGCAGAAGCCGCGCCGTTTCAGATCACACGTAAACCTTGGAATATAAATTCTAATCTTAAAAGATGCTAATGTTACTGTTCTGGAATTGCTTGTCATCCTGGCAGCCTTTCTCCCCCAGTCCTTCCTTTGCATTCCACAATTACTCAAGGCTTGATTATAACAGAGTTCAAACTGCCTTTAAAAAATGGGGCTCCGTAGTTGATATGTTAAAGCACTTTTTTTTCCAGAGTGCTAACCTTTTTGTTGTTGTTGTTGTGTTTGACAGGTTGCTTGTAGATAGAACAGTTTTCCATAAGGAATTGAAATCATACATCAAATGTATTGTTTTATATGTAAGCCACTTGAGAACAATGAAAGCAGTTGCTGGAACCCAAATACCATTACAAATAGATTTATTGGAGTATGTTTTCTCTCACCCTTTTCCAGAAGTTATTACTTTAATCTTAAGAATTTATGTAAGTAGGTTTGTAGCTTTTATATGCGTTATGCATTCACTTTTGAGACTTTTTTAACTATTTAGTGGCACGGTGTTTAAAACAAGTATTATCAAGAAAATAATTTCAGCTTTAGATCATTTTTTTTTACATTTGCTTCTGAACGCTACATATAAAATAGCCAGATGGTAATATAAAAGAGTTATGGTGAATGTCATGGAAACTTATCTTCGCAATGCCCTTTAGCTTCCTCAGTGCTCATCTCAAGGTAAAAACATCAAGGAAGGAATTGAGATGCAATATCTCTTTGCAGGAAAATAACCGAAAATTTCAATATCTCCCAACTTTAAATGTTTCTAACAGAGAGTGCTTGATGGCAATGTGAGAAATTAAAGTCATTCTCCGACTACATTTTTTAAAAAGGATGTGTGTTGGGGGGAGAAAGGTGGTGATAAAACACTGCTTCACTTTTGGCATACAGAAAGGTTCTTTAGAAAAACAAATATGTCCATAACCTGAGAAACGACATCAGGTACTCCAAAAATAATCTGTATTGTCCGTTGTGTATGTGTATGTACACATACACACAGAGAAAGAGAACAAACATAGATACACAGAGAGACACTCATAAACAGATTCTCTTCTCACCTCTATGGGTGGTATGTATCTTCCTCAATTTCAGTCCATCTTGGGTCCTCGACTGGGAGTTTGAGGGTATATTAGCTGTTCCGTGTCCACTGCACTCTTTTGGGCAAAGAGGTCAAATGTGGTTCTTGAGGTCTGTTGGAGCCATTGTCCCAGCTTAAGCATCACACCCCGAGTGCTCCTACCACTACTGGGACCACTTTGGCCTTTAATGTCTACTTCCTCTCTTGTTCCTCCTTCAGGTCCTGGTGCTTCTCCCATTTCTCATAATCCTTCTTCCTGGTATTGTCTTCACTTGGCACTGTCTTCTCATCCTTTCTACCATGATGTCTGGTTGATTGACCAGTACTTGCCTGTCTGTCTTGATCTGGAAGTCCCACAGGATCTTATTCCTGTTATTCTCCATGATCTTCTGAGGAATCTCCCGTTTGGACTTGGGAGGATCTAGCCCATACACCATGCAGATGTTTCTGTACACAATGCCTCTTGTTCAGTGTATGCTGTTCCTGCTTGCATCTTACACTCTATCACTACGTGTTGGGCTGTCCCTGCAGCTTCTCTGCATAGTCTTTTCCTTGTATCTGTCTACAGTAGTAGACCCCTGCTTCTACAGATCTGGTCCTTACTGCCCTTTCTTGTGCTGTTATGATCATTGCCTCAGTACTGTCTTTTAGTTCATTCTTTTCTAGCCATTGGTAGGATTTCCAATGTCTGCTACCCAGCTATCTGTTGATGGTACATCCCATGCAATGTCTTCTCTTGTCATGGTACTTCCTCTGCTTGATCTTCCTGGCATGTCCTCTGCTGTCTCAAGCATTCTTTCAGCAGCTCATCTGTGGTTGCCATCGTACTGATGTCAAGAATATATAATTAATGGAATGCTACTACAAGGGTAGACCTAATGATAGGGGATATATTAAACATATGAGGGAACTTTGGATGCACAGAAAATCTGTTCCACATTATGGAACATCTAATACTCAGTGGTTCAATATAGTGAAGACAAAGCAACTCTAAAGATGAGAGAGAGGGAGAGATGTAGTAGATAAAGTCACTAGGCTAGAAAGTGGGAAATAGTGACTTCTAGTCCTGTCGCATTCTCTCTCAGCCCTAGGAAGGAAGCAATGGTAAACCACTTCTAAAAAACCTTGCCAAGAAAACTGCAGGGGCTTGTCCAGGCAGTCTCCGAGTATCAGATATGATTGAAGAAAAAAAAAATAACATGAAACCTACTGTTAGTCACTGTTCAGCTACCAACCAGCCTTGCTCCCCCAGTTTTATACTTAAACATATCCCTACTGTACTTTTTCAAAGAAAAATAAATACTTTTATGGCACTCCTCTTTTATTTTCATGCTCTATTAATCTGTAAAAATGGTGCTGCTGACATGGATGGGACACTGCATTCAGCCCCATCACATATCATCAGGAAAGCAGAGGAATTGTGAATCCTTGTGTAGAGCATTGGGCTCTACACAAGGAAGACCATATATTGCTCATCCTTGCTACAGGAAGCACAGTCAAACCTTTGGGAATCCAGCATCCAATACTATCAACAGAGCCCTTGCCCGAATGGCAAATATATGGTAACACACTATTTTTTCAATGTACCAGCTGTAGAATCATCTGACTGGAGGGAAAGACACTATGATTCCTTATTAGATGGGAATCTCTGTCTGGAAGGGCTTTTGGTTTAGAGTCTGAAATATGACAAAATGTATAAATATTAAAAGATACAAAGTTTATTCGTTTAATTTAAGCTGAAATGTTATTCCAAGAAAATCGGAAAACATAGAAAACAAAATGCTCTTTCAATTTTTTAAACTATTCTGCATATTTTACCAGTTAGATATTATGTTCTGTATTTGAAACAGATCTCATACTCACCATCAAAAAAAAATTTCTTTTCAAAAAATGTATTTAATGACTCTGTCAAATAAATGGTTTGGTTAATGACAGATTTAGACAAAATACTAAAGTGCAGAAACATCATACTCACATCAAAGCTATGCATTGTTAAGGACAAGGAAACATATGGTTGTGAAAGCTGGACCATCAGAAAGGCTGAAGGAAGGAGAAAAATATTCCTTTGAATTCAAAAGCAGGAGGAAATAGTTGAAATTTATTTGGACCACAAGAAGAATAAATGACAGACTACTAAATATAGTAAAATCGGACTGATCATTGCAAGCACTAACACAAAGACAAAAGTAATTGAGGAAGACAGTGGTGCTTAAAAAATCCTAGGCAATATATATAATATAATATCTAGATGACTAGATATCATCATTGATGACACAAGCAGGAGCATCCCACAGATCAGAGAAGGAGTTGCTGATAGACAATTCAGGTGAAATGATATCCACTTGGTCCCAAGGAATTGGAAGTGACTGATTAGCAATTAAATGTCCAGTTTTAGCATCTCTGGTCAAATTCAATGCTACTATAAACAAATGAACAAAAGCTTATAGAACCTCTGTTAGGACAAAATTAAACATGACAACCTTCTGCCAAACATTTGAATGTTTCCTATATATGTGCAGTTGTTTATAGATTTTAAATCAGAAAACATTGAATACTGTAGCTGAAAATTTCAGTACCTTTTCTGTCAGTATTTTGTAGCACTTTTTATAGTAGAAATAACAATTTCCAGATATTTCCTGTAGCCATCTAAGAGTCTTATTATTGAAACTTTCCCTCCACTCTTTCTTGCAGAAGACTTAGAATTTAGGATTGTTCTTGGATCTCCTTGTACAAACTACAAGTTTGAGCTTTCACTACTGATCTTCGGTAACACTGAAATCTGGAATTGTGAAAGATATTCCAAAACTTTAATCTCATTTTCCTTTCAGTTATTTATAACTGATTTGGAGATACATTTCAGATTATTGTCTTGTGGAAATGTACAGCACAGTTCCAATCTATCAATTTGAAAACTGCATCTGGCCAATAAGGCCCCAGGAACCAGTCTCATTTCAACAATTAAAGTGTGTTAATTAAGTCCTTTTAAGTTATGTGTCAAGAAAATTGTTTGCCGTCCTTCTAGAATTTACTTTTCAAAGATAGTAATGAAAAATTCAGTAAGTAAGAGGGAAAAATAATGGTAAAAAGGATGAAATTATTGCTGTTTTCCAATATAGAGAGTTTTTGATAACTTATGTATTGTGAGTAATGAATATAAGTCTTTCCTTTTTCACAAGGATGCAGAACTGCATAGCATAAGACCATAAAAGAAGCTGTGTTGAATCAGTTCAGAGCCTTATCTACTGTAAATAACCATTTCTTTTAAACCATTAAATGGTGGAATGTGAGATTACAGATACAGGCACAGATTTTAAGGAATGTGGGATTGATTCAGAGAAAAGTGAGGGGAATGTCAAGCCCTTACAGAAAAGATAAGAACCTTCAGAAAATTCGACGGCATGAGAAAGATACTGTTTCCACCATAATTTACATAGTTATACATGCTATGTATACAAGATATATATTTAAATGGAGAGGAGTCTGGGAAGATTTTGTTAGAATACCCAACTATATTACATACATTCCAAGACTTTTGCAATTCCTGATTCCTGACCTTCCTTACTGTATGTTAAAGGGCTGACACAGATGAAGAAATATAGGTCATCTTGAGGTAGCAACTCTAACTCAGAAATGTCTGTCCAGGACGTAGATTTTAGATTATTGGTAAAACTACCAATAATCCACTGTCAGATTACCCACTGTCAGATTATTAACCACTGGAATAATCCACTGTCAGAATTACAGACTAAAATAAAACTTTCTGTTTGAGAATCTGATTGCTGGAAGCAAGACATTATGCAACTGGCTACTCTTCTGACTTGAAACTCTGACCTCCTTTATGTATGTATTCCTCATTAGATGGATTTGACTTTCATTGTCCTGTATTTCTCTTTTGGAACCTCAATCAGCCCTTGAACTGGTTTGGCTCTAGACTTTGGACCTATATATTTTCTTCTCTCCGTAGGTCTAGGTGAGAGTATAATTCTAGAGTTACTCTAATTCTAATCTCAGACTATATAACTTTTTTTTGAATGCTAATCCTTGCCCAGGATAGGATATCAACCTTCCAAAATGCTCGTCACCTCGCATTCCTAAGATATGAATCCCCTCCACATATTATTAAGATAGCTTTAAACATTCCTATCTATGATTTTAGTATTGTGAGAAGCATGATACTTTGCTTGTGGAATAAATTGCCCAGCATCTATCATAATTGTCGTAGATAATTTGAAAATGGGTTTCCTATAAAAAAAAGTAATATTATCTAGGCTTGGAAGCTGAGCAGGAGTTGGCCTGATAAAACCAGGACTGAGGGCTAGACTGGGAAGTTGAAAAACATCCCAGAAGAAAGCAGTGTAAACCACTTTCGCTCTATTGACAGGAAAATTGTAGGAATGTCTCCATAAAACCACGAGGAATTGAACAAAAATGAAAGGAGCCTTTAAAAGCGTTGCTTTTGACTTTTAACTTGGATTTTAAGCATGCTGCATTTTGACCATTTCCCATGACACAAGGTAACCTGATTTGTTGTTTCATTAATGTTGATATATTTAATGCATTCCTGATATTGGGCTAGTTAAAACTATATTTAAGACCCTTTCTCCAGATTTATTTTCTGTTTTCCTTCACCATTCCATACATCTTCCTATCTTCCCTTTGTTAAATTTGAGCCTTAATTCCTAACTGTCATGTACTTTTGATTCACACCTGTCACTTCCACAGAATCATCTGGGTAGATGATTGTTTGTTTCCTTGGGAACAGAACTTGGTGGTCCTCTATTCATTTACTGGAGAAGGCAGGAAATGCTGAAGGGACAGTGATACATCCTTATAAATAAAATAACGAATAAAAAGGAGCTCCATTTCATACAATTAAATAAACATTTGCTCTAAAGCAGTTTCATCTCTTTCCCCAAAGCAAGAAAAATGGTGAAATGATCCCGTGGGCTGATTTGCATGAGGATCCTGCTACAGTGCTTATGTTTGCCTTCTCAGCATTGGAATGCATGTCCCTGATCACTGTATTTCCTGCATTTTCCTTAAAAAATATTTGAAATACCATTGCGGTGGCAGCTACAAAACAGCTCACCTGTTTAGCATTTTACCTGCCACTGATCACCTGGAGAATATGGAAGTAGTAGCTGCCACGGCTGTGTAGTATAACCCAACCCAACTCAGCCCAACCGTGTCTGCACAACAAAAATTATGTCTGTAAGGTGGTGCAGGGATTTGGATTGATTTGAAATAGATGCTTTGACCAATAGGGCCAGCATGAACTCAGCAATTATTTGGAAATCATTAAAGCAGGATGATATGGATGCTAATAGTAGAGGATGTGGATGCTTTAATGCGTCATAGAAGATCTAAGATTGTGCTCCTACCTGCTTGCCAGTACACAGCCCTGTAGCCATCATTTATTTTCAGCAGAATCTTACTACTTACCTTCTTTTACCAGTACAAACTTCCTGGTGAAATATTGCCAGTTTAGAGTTTCTATATATTGAGAAATTCCTTGCGTACACTTGTTCCGATCCTGAAAGTTGGAATTTCTAGGGCTAAAAAAAATACAGAAAAGGAGCATGAGAAATGCCACAGGGGTTTGCCGTAAATTCTTTTTTTCAGTTGATATAATAGTAAGTACATAATAAATAATTTCCTTGACTTTTTTTTTCACATGGAAAAGGTTTTTTCCCCCTACAATGGAGGATATTTCAACCAAGAATTGTTAAGCCACCTCTCCACAGCCATTTGTAGAGTGGCCTTCTCTGCTTTGTCAGATGTCTCTAGAGAACTCTTTAAAAATGAAGATTTTGGCATCTTCCACAATGGAGCGTAGAAGAGACCAGTTTAGATTAGTGTGGCTTCTTTCTTCTTCTCCCTGTCACACTCTTACTTCCTCCCCCCATTTTTGGTGGCAACAGTGAGGCTTTTGTGATAATTGCATGATTTTGCCTCCAACCACACAGCATCCAATCACATCTGAAGTGCAATAAAATCCTTGAGGTTATCATAATGGTCATACATTTGGGGAGTGGGTGAAAATAAGCCTTCATAAACTGTCTTCAAAGCTGGGTGAATGGGTGATGGGGTCTTTTTGTTGTTTGTTTGTTTGTTTGTCACTTCCTGTAGACTCTTTTATAGCTCCAGCTTGTCTTAGTTACGGCTTTGTCTTTGTTCCCTGCTCTGTTTAATTCTCTCCTTCATTCATTAATCATCCCTTTGACTATTTATACCAGTGGCAAGTATAGCTAACACACTTAACGTTTCCTTTTGTCTCGATGGCACTCTTCGTGGAGACCAGGAGAAAGCTAATTATTAACTGTAAAATGACATTAAAAACTCTTAGATAAGCATACAAATGGGGGCATCTTGGTGAAAAGCAATTTTTTTTCCTCCCTTTTGGTAACCTTCAAGCTCTTGCAGCCAAGTAAATTTTTTTTCCTTCCTTATATAATGCTGAGTTCATGGCATGGAGTGCCAAGAACAGGGATAATTAATGAAGGAGCCCCATTAAAATCCATTAAGTCTGCCAAAGTCTGTCCCCCTCCTCCTCTCAATTTCACCTCTGGACAGCAAAGGGGGAGAATTCCCCATCTTATCAGGCTGAAGCAGGAATGCCACTTTTTATGATTTAAGGTGTCACCTCAAAATTTCACTTTTATTTCTAATTCTCTCCACCCCTCCTCCCTTTTCTAGCTTTCATTTTGTGTGTTTTTGTATCTTTAAGCCCTCATCTCAGTTTAAGCCTCATATATTTAGGTTTCCTAATCTCAAATTGGGTTCAAATCAACCTTAATTAAGCCAGATGAGATGAGAACAAAAGAGACTTAATCGCTGGAGTCCAGAAAAACTACCTTCTGCTTAGGAATGTATTTACACTTGAGAGGTACCATTACACTGGGAAACCACCTGGGGTGTTTGCTGTTGGGAGTGAGCTATAAAAGGGTTATAAAAATATCTGGACCAAAATTGGAGGTTTTGAGGGAACAGAGCCACCTTTTCCAGGCTCGCTTCTCTTCATGCTTCTCTGCAACCTTAGAATCCAAAGAGAAAAACAGAAATTACAGAGAAACCAAATGCCTTCTGTGGTTATGCTTTGGTGCGAATTTTCACTATGGTAGGGAAGGAAACAGACCCAACTGTGCAGTGGAAGGGACACCCACATCTGTAATTTTTAAAAGTTATCTCTCACATCTGCTCCAGAGGAGGAAGAAGGCAAATTCGTCAGAAAGATCCAGGAACTTAAATTTCCAAATAATGTGATAATTCTAAAAAGACAGCACTATAAAAACTGCAGTAAAGTTGAGGTGAATCATTCTGGGTAATTTTATCGACTGCCGCCAACTTTTCCAGGATTTTCAGCTTCTCAGCCTATAGCCTTGCAATTTTCCTGGGGTCTCCTGACCAAGTACTACCAAATCCTGCTTTGCTTTGGGGGTTCAGCCAAGGGTTGAAGTATGCCTCAACATAGTTTCATAAAGGAAAAGGTTTCCCCTTTCAGTCGTGTCCAACTCTAGGGGGTGGTGCTCACATCCATCTCATAGCTGAAGAGCCAGCATTTGTCTGAAGACATTTCCGTGGTCATGTGCTTGGCAAGACTGTGTGCCGAGGTACACAGAACACTGTTACCTTTCCCACCAAATTAGGTGGTACCAACTTATCTACTTGCATTTTGCATGCTTTTGAACTGCTAGGAGCTGGGGCAATAACAAGAGCTCACCCGGTTACACAACACCTAGGTCTCAAACTTGGGCTGTTGACCTTCTGGTTGACAAGCCCAGTGTTTTAATTGCTAGACCACTGTTGACTTATAAACAATAAGGAGCAGTTTCATCATGCAAGTTTTAAAAATTGGGCATAAATAGAATTATTTTTCTCTAGACTCAGAATTTTTGTGGAGAGTAGAAAAAATTAGACAAGTATCTCCCTATTTATATCTCCTTTTCATTTTGCAAAACCTGTAGCTGTTTTCGAGGTCTTGGTAAAACCAGTAGAAAAGATTAGCAAGTAATGTCTCTTGTCTAAGATATATCTCAGTAAATAAATACATAAATATTTGAAGCAACAAGTGCCTTTACTTTCTTTAAGACACAATGGAAACATAAATACTTGTGATCTAGGAAGTGGAAGTGAAGTAATTCTATTCCCATAGCTCTGGGTAAGTTCAGCACTGATTCCTGTTGTGGTGATGCTTCTGAATTTAATGTTGGAAAGATTAAATCCCAGCCAGTACTGTTGTCCTTGAATTTCATCTTCTTTTATTCAGTCTTGTAAATGCTTTTTGTATGAATAATAATCTCACTTCACTGCAGCTTCATTGTATCTAAAAAAATTAACTTCACAAGTTTCACTGTATCTAAAAATATAGATTTTGAAAAAGATAGTGCCTATATAGCAGGTGGACTGGGGAAACATTGGACAAAGTGATACTTTACTTGGTTTTTAATCTGTGTTCTTCCATCTAGATTCCATAGTAATACATTTTAGAAACTCACAAACCAAGAAAATATTAAAAAATGAATATATCAACCATGGCAAATATATGGGAACATTTCTAGTATTCATTTACACCTAAAAAGCAACAGCAGCAGCATTTTCTCACATTTCTACTGCAGATAGTAAAAATAATTTTTGAATAATTATTTTGAATAATTTGCAAAGTCTTGCTAGTTTAGAATACAGTATATTGCACAAATCTGAAAATGGGTGGATTTAGCACAAGTTACTTGTGCTTTGGGAATTCATAGAAGGTGGAGCTGATCTCAAGAAGAGGGAAAATGTGGTCTTCAAAGGTGGAAAGATTGTCCTGTTCTAAACTCAAGTTGCCTCATCAGTGTATCTGTTACTGTTCTTCAATCTTGCAGGACAAAACTATGTGAGGAACTTATATGTTCATGGTGATTGTTACAGAATAGGCTGCATAGATCTAGGACCTCAGCCCTTCTACAGAAGAATGTTGCCACATTTCTCTTTCTACATGGTCATCATCATCACAAAGGTGCAAAAGGAAGAAGAAGAAGCATGCAAAAGTTGCATCATTATAATGCTGATCCCTAAACAAGCAGAGCCATAATGCCTTTTTCTAGTAGGCAGCTATCAAAACAATCCATGTTGTGGAGTTTCTCATCCAATGGAGCACTCACTACTTCCCTAGGCTGTTGCCTCCTGAAGGAAAGCATTCTTGTTGGAGGAACCATGTGGTCCATGTGGTTTAAATTTTCTGAGCACAGTGGGTGACTTAGCAATTGTATTGGGCTTTGCAGTCTAGCCATTTCATTTTTAAAGGCATCATGGGAGCTGCAGCTGTCTTCTGGATAATTTATACAACACAGACCTTCTTTTAGTTAATTTGATTCAGCTTTTTGATTACTGCAGTCACAAAGTTGAACTGGGAAGTGGTTTGCAAAAATGGGATTATGGCTGTCAGAGCTGGGTTTTCATACTTACCCCAGTTTATATGTCTATATTATAATATATATATATATTTATAATATTGTGTGTGTGTGTATGTATGTGTACATATAACAAAATACTTGCCACAGAACCATTGCATTATTTTTTTTTCCTTTGCTCAATTTCCATCTCTCCATACCTCATGAAATTCTTGTAGCTGGGTATGGAGATTGTCACCATGTTTTCCATTTTTCTAAGCTTTTACTCTTCACCCACTGCCTTCCTACATTCAGGCTTTTGACAATGAAATTTAGGGATTCTTTCTCTGGACATTTTAAGTTGTACCCAAGGGCCTTCTCTAAGAGGACCCCTGTGAAATCAGTCTTTGACGTTTTAATTAGTGTATTACTACTATGCATCCATTTTATCTTATAGTACAGATTATTTTAATATCTCCGCCTGGATCTTTACCCCATCCCACTTGTCTTTTGACAATAAAATATGAAATGAGGTTTATTTTCTGTTATGAGGTTTTAATTAAAGCATGTATCTTAGAAAGGAATGCCCAAAATTATTCACCTGAGCTGTAATTGATAGCTAACCAAAATCTCAGAAAAAAAATCATACAGAACACTGCATGAAAATAATAGCAGGAAATATTGAATAGATTATGAGTATGAAACCTTGTAGATGAATCTGACACTTTATTTTTGGATTGATTGTTTGCCTTCACACCCACCAACCTGTTTTCAAAGAAGTTGTACCAGATGCAATACCCTTGCACTCTACCCAACTGCTTGTCTAAAGACACAGTCATTGTTGGAATTCTCTTCTGGGTAGTCATTGACTGATAATGTGTAATAATATCTGAGCTGGATGTGTGGTGGTGGGAAGTCAATGGTCCTTATGTTCAGAATATCAGATAATTCTTTCCTGAGTTTCCATGGCTGGTGATTATTTTCATGCTTAGCAGAGGGAAAGAAATTCATGGGAAGGAACTTCTGAGACTGAAAGCCAGTTCTTGCTAGCATTTCCAGAGACAGATGAACCTATGGCCCATGTCCTATAGGCTTTACCCTGGTTCCTGTCTTCACAAAACTCTCCAAGATACATCTTTTGAGAGCAAATGCTATTAGCCAGAACAGACTGAACATCTTCATCAGCCAAGCAAGCAGAGGCCTGGCCTGTAATTGAGACACATGTGGTGCTGTCAGCAGGTGATGGCAGACAGACGTACCTGAATGACAGTGTGACAAGGAGCAGAGACAGGGGGCCCATCTAGCCATTCTTACTGCCAGAGTGATGAGCACATGGGAACACAGTCTGTGAATTATCAGCAGGCCAAGATGGAGCTGAGGCTTCAGGAGAGATGCCAGACAGTTTGCAATGTGCTACAAATTTCTTTCAGCGGTTAGTCTTTTTGCTATGCACAGCCCCCTTGCTATTAAGCAGACAGAGCGGCTCATATCCTGCGGACGGATGATAGATGTGACACATCTTTGAAAAAAGCTGTTTGTCTTCCACAGGTGTATGCTTTTCCATCTCCAGCAAGAGGCAGGGAAGAGCAGCGTGTGACACTGCTCAGCTCTCACTTGTGATAATGATTTGGTATTCAGGGGTGTATCAAAAGGGGAAATCTTTCATGTACAATTATGACAGAAAATAAAGGTGCTGATGTGTTGTGTACAAAGAAGAGAAGGGAGATCAAAGGGCTATAATGAAAGTGGATTACATTAGAGGA
>JANHZU010010831.1:227383-240527 GCA_032468055.1 Acrochordus granulatus | reverse complement strand
AAGTGGATTACATTAGAGGAGATGGCCAATCTTCTCACTGCAGTGCTGGGTTTCAGGGGAGGGGGCTTGGCTTGCCAGCACTGCTTCCAACAGGCAATTCTCCATCTTCACCCTAAAGCGGCACCATCCATTTTATTAACACAGAAAACTCTTCAACTGCATTTTATTGTGGTGCACAGACTAGGGCTGATTTGCTGTTCTACCTGTGTTGCTTGCAGGAGAAATTTGGCCCTAAAATCCTAGCCAGATGATTAGGGGGGGGGAAATCAAAAGAATTCACACCTTCTCTTTATTGGCACTGAGTAGGATATGATGCTTCTATTTAAATTTAGCTCTCCTAATGGAACTTCAGTCTAAGAAATGATTTCATATGAAGAGAAGAAGACTACAGATACCCTCAGGTCAGCCACATGTATCTTCTATTGTTTCTACCATGGAGTCTTTAGGAAGTGAAGTAAAATAATGTGCTGTTCATAATAGAATCAATAGATCATGGATTTCATCTGGACATTTTGTAGTATCTCAGCCTTGGAACATTTCTGGAGTGTTTTCAAGGCTCCTGCACTTAACGACATTTTCATGGTGCCTTAATTTTCAACCATGATCAAAAGCAAAGAACAAATCTCCATTATTGTGGGAAGCTTTGGGGGAAGTCCTGGTCCATCCTTTCCTCTAATGTTAAGTGTGAAGCACAGTCTCTGCACACCACACTTATTTATTCATTTTCTTTTTCTTTGGTGACCCCAGAATGAAATTCCACTTCCTTTAAGGCTTTCTTTTTCAGGACAGGATCTACCATTGATTTGTCTGAACCGTTAGATTATGATTCCTTGAGAATTAGCTGATTGGGTGAACTGATGGACTGATGCTTTCTCAAAACATTGTCCCTCACTGACCCAGTTAAAAAGGACACACTAATCTTTCCTACCTCATCATGAAGTCTAATTCCAGTTGTTCTCTAATTCCTCCTATTTCTTTTTCTCCCATTCTTGGATCCTCCTGCTCTTGATGGCCACATTGCTTCAGGCTAGTTGAGCTGTCTCTCCACACTTCCTATTGAAGTTCTAAGAATAGAATTATATTATATTATATATGAGCCTTCCTGAGCAGATGTATGGACTGTGTTTTTTTGAAATACACACAAACTTAGGTCACCTCTCAATAATTTCTAGAATAGAAGCAGCAAGGATATGAATCTGCAGGGCAGACAATCTTTCATACGGTATTTGGTATCTTACATTTGCTAGGTTTTATGAATCTGATGATGAATAAAGCTTCACACAAGGACATTTGTACTAAAGGGCTGTGAGATATAAAGAATTTGTGGGGGAGATTGCTCAAGAGAGACTCAACATAGATCTCTGATGTTCAACCAACTCTGCATACTGAATAGCAGCTCCAATTTACAGTGCATCAAGATAACTGCCAAATTTATGCAAATTTCTTCAGAGTGCTGGTATATGGAATGGACAGTTAGATCCAGTTCAATAAGAGCATCAGGAAGTATTTACTGCTATTCCTTTTGTTAAATCTATAGCTAGTTAACAGCCCAGAATAATCCTTTGATGGGACTTTGAGACTACCTCTAAGAGAGTGATAATTGAAAACACAATATATAGAGAGCCAGCTTAATCTAGTGATTAAGGTAACAGACTAGCATGCAGGAGGCCTAGATTCGAGTCCTGCCTTAACCATGAAAACCACCTGGGTGACCTTGGGCCAGTGACTGTTTCTCAGCCCTCCTCACCTCACAGAGTTGCTGTTGTGGGGAAAATAGGAGGAGGAAGGTGTATTACATTGGTTCGCCACCTTGAGTTGTTTACAAAAATAATAAAGGCAGGAAACAAATAACATTTTATAATTTGTTTTTTTCTTTATTTTTGTATAAAATAACATCTTTGAATCCTCTAAGATTCTGAGCAACCACAGATAAACCCAACAAAAAAATATTAAAACCGTGCACAGAACAATAAATAGATCCAAATAACTATCAAGAATAAAAGATAACCACAAAGAAAATCACAGGTAAAATCCAAAATGCAGCACTTCTGAGGAAAATAATTGGAAAAATAGTTTTGGAAGTAGGCGAAGAGGATCTTACTAAAGATCTTCTAACAGAATGAATGGGATTAAAATAAAAGCAATAAAATGATTTGGAGAGAAATTGAAGTGAGGGAACGTTTGTAAGGGTGAATGCGAACTACAACTAGATAGTTAAGTGTGTTTTGGCAGATGTTTGGAAGAATGTTGATTGAAATGGCTTGAGAGCCAGCAGTGAATAAAATTTGGTAAAGAGCACACAGAACAGATGTTTGCTCTTCAGGAAGTCATTGAGAAATGCATTAATTTGATAAAATATATTGTGTGCTTGTTTATCTAAAGGAAGCATATGATAAAGTGAACAGGTATCAAATTAATATTTTCAGCCACATACTTTACTGAATGTCCAGTTCAGAATCCTCCAATAAAATGAGTCTTATTTCAGCCAGACTGCTTGGAAAAATGTGGCATTGCAGTTCAATAATGCCAAGAACTCCTGTGCTATATATGACTTATTAATAAAAAAGGTATTTATTGTTAACTTAGCAAAAACATACTCTTTAATCTTAAACTATAAGGATTTCATTCATACAATATGCAGCAATTAAAGAATAACTATGGATAATGCAACACTTATTAAGTAGATATCTTTAATGTTATTCAAATTGTTTGGCACTTTTCTACATGTCCAGGCTGCTCTTTATCAAGTAACAGTTATGTTTAGCCTGAGGTGTAGAATATCAGTTGCATAGTCTTATCAGGGATATTTCGTTTTGAGCTGGTTGGTGTTAAAATAATGCTGAATTTATCTTTCTAGTTACTAGATATTTTCCAATATTTATCATCAGTAAATATGGGGAGTTTACTGATTTGATTTAAAAATAAACAAGCATGTTTTGATTCCTGATGCTTTTTATTACTCCTTCTGTGATGCTCTGTTCTATATCACTGTGGCTGATTCCTGATGAGACCAAAGTAAGGTATGGTTTGGGCTTAACTATAGTTTGAAATCTGAAGTCAAGTTAATGAAAAGAAAATTTGCTGCAGTGGATAAATGGACGTTATCAGTGGGAGACCTATTTAAAATGCAACTCGCTCCTGGACTTTTTGATGATTCTGGAATGTCAGATGATATTTATGAGCTTACAAAGCTGTCTATTAATCCAAAGGCCAAAAGTATTAACTCAAAATGGGATCAGTTCTCTTAAGGAGAGATCTTTTTTAATCCCGTTCTTACTTTTTTTAAAAAAATTAGACATCCAAGAACTAAATTTGGTAGGTTCTTCTCAGTGAACTATTGATGAAGGTTTTTTTTTTTTTCGTTTTTTTTCAAAAATGGTTTTCAAAGCCCACTCCTGTATATATACAACTATTGTATGATGATGGTGAGAGGAATGGTGGATAGTAAGAGGCTCTGTCTATCTTGCTTTCAGATTCTTGGGATTACTGCTAATAATACATATTCATTCATTTTTACAACACATCTGATGACACCACTGGTATTGATTTGGAACTAGTGGCCAGTGTATGTAGGACAAACATTTTAACGAAACCTTTCCAAGTCATTACTGTATGGTTTGGCAGCTTAAGTATTCAGATACATTGACAAAGCTATTACAGGGTGTCAGAAAATGTTGTTAATTGGAAGTTATTAGTGCTGTTGGAAAACAGATTCCTTGAGTTTTAGAACATGACAGTGTTTTGTGTCATTGAGAGCAGCACCCCTCTTTTATCTATAAAGGAAAAAAAGATTTACAGCTTATTTTGCTTCATATTACACATGGAAGGCTTTTTTTTTCTTTTTAAGAGGACTGAGATATTCTTGGTACTGACTTAGATGATAATATGTTGATGGGTGCTTACCTGAGATAGGATCATCTGTGTGGAGGAAAAGGAGTTAACAAAATGATGCAATCAGGTTTTCAAAGCCCACTCCTGTTGACATGCAAACAGTATATGTGATACAATTGTCTGGCTGATATTGCCATTTTGAGATCATTGACTCCTAAGGGATGCTCTTGACCTGATAGCTCTTTCTGTTAAGCAACTACTGGACTAAATTAAAAGTTTTTTGAAGGCTGTAGTGAAGAAAGGTTGAACAATTTACAAAAGGTGTTCAGAAATGACTGTCATGAGTAGAATTTCATGCCCCTGACAAATTCGCAGAGCAGAGGTAGTTCACACTCACCCAAAAATCAGGTTTATAGTTTTCACTGAGAGTTAATGTCAAAAGATTATAGTAGTTACTTATTTAGGGAATGGGAAGGAGAAGGACAGAGAGGTTTCTGTTACAAAGGTCTGAAAACCACTCTTTCGGGCCTCCAGGGAGGTTGGTTTTCTATACACATTCAGAAACATTCAACTCAAGAGCTACAAGTTATAAAAACAGATGTTGACAAGCATAGAATGTATTGCATCTGGTCCATGTTAGGATGGCACCAGTGTCCACTCACAGGGCTTTTCTACATGTGAGGATTTTGCAGATCCCAGAACGGTGCTGCCCTTGCTTCACAAGATTTCCAAAAAGTTTTGCAACAGGAGCTTCCAGGAAACACTGCAAGGACAATTGTGCATTATTTGTTCAGTAGCTTCAACTTGTGCTCTTCCAATTGAAGGGAACTCCCACCGGCTCCATGCCTGGTTCACGGCTTTCTTGTAACTCTGAACAGTGTTTTTGTTACATGTGATGGAATTTGCTGAAGATGTAAATGAAAATAGACATTTCCGAAGCATTGCTGAACAAGAACAGATGGACATTTTGGTGGTATCAAATAAGCTGTTAGCATCTTCCCGATAGGACCTTGTTTGACGCTCTGATATCTCCAATTCATATCATAAGATTGATTGTTGCTCAAATATTAGAATTATTCCTATTTACTCAAGTCTTCCACTTAAAAATATTGCATTTGGGAATTAAGTAGAACAACAATATTTTTCTGAAAGTTCTCCATAGACAGAATTTATAACTGAAAATCTTTTCAAGTTTCATATCAATCTCAATCTTTCAATCTCATTTGAAAGAAACAGTACGAACCCTATAATTATTTCAAGTTAATTTTTTGCTAGATGCTACAAGTTTATCTGGTTAACTTAAAGCTACCTTTAAGTCATGTTGCAGCTGGGAAAATAATAATTTAAAGAATAGTATAATGTTTTCTTCTTTCTTCTTGTTGGCAATTAGTGTGCAAAAGTTTTTCTCCAGTTTCACTGGGGAGTTTCACTGTATATGTGGGCAAAGGTTCACTGAATATGATAGCAATCATTCTCAACCTCATAAGCTAAAGAGCTTTTTTATTTTGGTAGAAACTACAAGACTTCTATTGAACAAAGTCTTTGCTCTTTGCAAACATAGTAATAAATACATAGCATATTCAGCATTCCACAATTCAACCATTTATTTAAATATCTAGGCTGTAAGGCTTTTTGTAATGAAACCATACTATTGAGATGTTATTCAGGGAAAATCCATTTTACCAAAAATGTGAAAAAAAGGTTTGCTATTAGAATTTTTAATGTATTTAGTGATACTTCTAAAAAAGGAAACCACATGGATTTCTCATGTCAAACTATATTTTTGAAACAATCCCATTTATCCCTATTACAGTCACATGCCAAAATGAAAATCTGGGTCTGTGGTAATCTTTCCAAATATGTTTTTGAGGAAAAAGCAGAAAAAAGAATTTTCATGGAAATAAACATTTGAGCATGAGTTATATCCATCTACAGTATGTGGATTCTTCAATTTATATTTAAGAACAATGCATAGTTATTCAAAATATTAGCTATTCAACATGCACGTGTGGAATGTACTTTTCTGATGGAACACAAACATGACATTTAGATCTTCATCCACAGGTATAGTAGTAAAGGAGGAAACACTCCAATAGATATTTGAGTTTCAAATGATTTAAAAAGCAAATAAGTAAGCCTACACACATTGAAATAGGCTTCATAACAAGTAAACAGTTAATGTAGTTTTTTCAGGACCTAATATAATGTAGCTCCATCTATTAAAAAAAATAATTCCAGCAACTGAATGAAAAATTTTACATGAAAATTTCAATCTGTAGTTTGGTATTTTAAACTGCATCATCTTTTCCAAGAAATCCATCTTTCTTATGAAAGATTATAGTAATTTTCACAAAAAAAAAATTTTCAATGGAATTTTATGTAGAAATAATTGTCTCTAATATCTGAAATAAGTAACAATGATTAACACACAATATAAAACAGAAATAGAGCCTCATTATCACCAGGCTGACAGGAAGGAATGAGTAGAAAGAAGCCTCAAAGCAACCCGTGGGCATATCCAAAAAAGGAAAATGGCAAATAAGGGCGGGAGGAGATAGAATTAGAGCAGTGGGAGATGTAAACTAAGGTGGGATTTATTAGGCTGTACACTTCGGAGTACCTATCCAATGGGGAAAGGGAGGAGGGCACGTCCGGCCGGGAATAGGGTATAATTGTATGGAGATTTACTTGTTAAGGTGTGTCCACGTACCTGCGAGTATTTGGTGCACCCGTCTTTGCAAAAACATTAAATACATTTTTCTGTCCTCATGCCAAACTCTCTAGTTTTATTTTAAGTTGGAAGCTGGGTTGTTTCTAACACTTATATGAGGCTGGCCTGGAAATTATAAACAGACCAACTCAACCATCTTTGAGCATATTGTATGAAAGTCTTTTTTCCCCTTTCCTAAGAAAATTTAATTAAAATGCTAGCAGGCAACAAATACTAAAATTAACTGCTACAAGTTAGGTATAGTCCAGGCACCTCTGTATCATCTTGGAAGCGGCTGTCAGATTGAAGGTCCCACCTCCATCTTAGCCTCCTGCCATTTTGTTTATCCCTTTTTAGTATTTTTACCTTATTTATTGCTGTGGAATTTTATTATTTTATAATGTTGTAAGCTGCACACAGTCTCAGTAGTGAAATTGTGAGGGCATAAATTTAATACACAAATAAAATATAGTGTTCTCCTTCCAGTGTTGCAAAATAATTAACCCAGTTAAAATTAGAATTTTGGTCACCAAATGAGGACGTCTTGCTTCTACATCTTTCCGGAACTTGCCATAAAATAATAATGTTAATGTGGTAAGAAAAATATTAAATAAAAAATAAAATTTAATGAAATAAATAAATCATTTTAATTATCTGAGTAACTATTCAAAATGAATTAGATTTTCTCAGTCCCATATACTTCTTTTTCCACATGTACTACTTTAAGTATAGACAATGAATTTCCATACTAGAGCAATATGATTGCTGGTTGTTCTCCATTCTGGAAGAGAACCCAATTATACTTTTGGAATAAGCATTTGAGCATTTCAGGTGGGTGTAAGTGACTATTTTCTGTGTATATTGTTCCTAGGGCAAAGGACATATTTTTTATATAATAAGCATCAAGGAACATCTAAATTCTGTGACATTGTAAACTGTGCAATTTAGAAGCAAACCATGCCATTTACTATCTAAATTATATAAAAGTGTCATTTGCCTCCAGGCAAAGAAATTTAAAAACATTCAGAACCAGTATCAAATTCTTGCATTCTTTTCAGACAACTGCCATCAAATCTTGCTGTACTGGCAACCCAACTCTTACAATGGAGGATTTATAAAGTCACAGAAGTGATGGACTGAAGTACAGAAAAACAACATGAAAGCTGAAAAGATGTTCCTCAATAGAGAAGCCATGCTTTCCCTCAGCTTAATACTTAGAAAGATGCTTCAGTTGACAAAGCATACTTTAGCAAATTGAAGCCAGATTAGAAGAACAATTATTTTATTTTAAGAAAGGAGAAAAAGCAACAGTAGCTAATTATTAGAAATATAATAATTCCACAGATGTTTTTTAAGAGTCTCCTTCAGAAATGTTGACAGAGGAGTAACCAGTTAACTGATTACAGTATGCATCTGGAGTTTTATTTAACTGCATATGGATTGCACCATTCTCTGTGCAATAAATTAATAAACTGGAAAGGCATAATACTCAGCATCATAAGCAAACAAAAGGAAAGCAACCATTAAGCAAATTATTTAATATTAGATCCACGGCTTCTTGTCTAAAGAAGTCATGAAATTATTTTAATCAAGCTTTAAATATGAAAAAAGACAAGAATAGCAATCAATTTCCAACTGTATTTGAGAAATTAAGATTCTGATCCTTGGCTCTCATAGCAAAAATATAATGAAGACAAGACCTGGCATCACATTAATTTTTTGATAAGCCTTTGACAGAAACTGAGAAATGGTGATTGGTGGGGCATCTGCCTAAATCTGACAAGCACTGTGTCAAAAGTGAAATACTATTTCAGTATATATGTTGTGTGTGTGTTTGTTTCTGTGTATGCACATAGGCATACAAATTCAAGCAAGGGCTTGGGATGGAAGGGAAAATTAGTCCTTAGATATGGTATCTACCTCTCTGTCTGTCCATCCACTCATGGAACCATCCTGAATGTATTCACATAATTTTCATACATAGTTCTATCTTGATGTTTGTTTGTTTTTTCCTTGATAAGCTGTTCCTTGACAATTTCCTTTTTTCTAACTAAAATTGTCATAGATTTGTGTCAAATATTATCTCATAGAAAAAGTAATCTCTCCATTCAAAATTTCTCTTTTATTCCCTGAATTTTATCCTTGCCATGTTTAGTAATCATACTTGCCTTTCTGTCTTGAATTACTCGTATAGAACCTGAGTATAGTAAATCAAGACAATAGCAACTCATTCAACAAGATGTCTCAGGCTTCCTACCTTACCTTCTAATCTGGAATAAGAATTGTGTCCAGTTACATGACTTCCAAGAGATAAATTGCTTGAATCTGTTTCAGGTGTCTGAATCCTGCACATAAGACTTTGCCCATCTAAGTCAAAGCATTTTGTTTGAAGCCTAAATATACTAGTTGCCACTGTTTTTTAAAAAATCAATATTATATGACTGCAGTGATAAATCTGAAAAATATTCCAGTGCTTCAAGTTATTTCATATAACCTGTTAATTATTGTATGTACTCTTTGTTTAAAATATGTGAATGAGACATACTAGAGAGTGACAGGATTTAAAATATACCTTGTGATTGATACATACACAGAGTTTTTTTTAAATTGCAGTAATTTTTAAATAATTATTTTTTAACCTATAGAGCTGATCAGTGGCAATCTTAACTGTGACTTTGTTATTGAGTGCCTATTTTTCACTACTGCAGTATATTTCAAAATGTGTAAGACAATATTAAGCAATTGTTTTTCTTATAGTAACATCATTATTCTAATCTGCCAACATGATGGACACACTTGTGGAACCTATTACAGTGCCAGCAATGAGGCAATTCTTAACAAGATCCTCTCTGGATGTGCCTCTTGTTCTTTCTGCAGTCCTTCAGCAGAAAATTTTGATGTTGTATTTCTATTTTCCTTTTCCCTCTCGGCTTGTGAACATAAAATATGGGAGTCATGTTTCTAGCCTCAAGCTAAGGTCTGTATAGGATTTCTATTAATAGTACTGGTTTTTTTTCACTAAAATGTAAGAGATATAGAAAAGTTCAATTTTATTTTTCAGTTATTCAGTCTTATATTAAGAATGTTCATACAACACATCTGTCCCGCAAAAGATATGGTCTGTACATTATCTTGGCTCTTTAATAATGGTTAATTTAATAATCACAGATGGTTTTCAGAAGAAAAACTTTTTTTCTAGGAAACACACTGAGAGGGTTTTACTTGGCCCAGACTACATTACTACAAATAATCCTCATTTTATGACTACAATTGGGACTGAAATTTTTCTCACTGAGCAATGCAGTCATTTAAAAAGCCATCATATGACTGGATTTGATTTTACAATCATTTTTATTGTGATTGTTAAGTAAATCTGGCTTCTCCAATTGACTTTGCTTGTCAGAAGCTGGCTGGAAAGGTTGCAAATCATGACCACATGACTGCAAGCTGCTGCAACCATAGTAAATGCAAGCTGATTGCCAAGCACCTGAATTACAATCATATAATTAAGTAGGTGGTGAGACAGCTGCAACTTCAAGGTAGGTTGTAAGTCACTTTTTCCAAAGATGTTATAACTCTGAACTATCATTAAATGAACTGTTGTAAGTCAAGGACTACCTGAACGCAGAGTTATGTTGCTTGATAGGCCAAACCAGCCTGGAAAGATCCAGCAGAAGTCACTGTCCATCATCTATGCACTTCTTCTGTCCTCCTTTATCTTCTTCAATCTTTCCTACTGATTAAAATGACTAGTTCCTACATCCTGGGCTAGCTGTCAGAGTTTAAAGAATGTGAAGGGCAAAAAGAGGAGGGAGACCAATTTCCATCCTATCAGTCCAGCCTGAGGACAATGTAGATCAAATGAAGACTAGAGTGAAGATAAGGAATGTTTATTCTGCTGTTCCTTAGCAAGAAAGAAGTACATATTTCATGCATCAGACATGGAATAAATAAATGTGTTCCATCTCTCTGGGTTGGAGACACTATTTATTTGCTGCTGGAGAATGAAGAACATTTAGAGCAGCAGTTCAGCCTTAAATGCAATGTAATCATATGGAAAATGGGCAATAGTTATCAAATACTTTTGGTCTGTTTTTTAATGTATTGAAAAAATCTGCTCTGTTATTGCTGTCAAAATAGTTATACTTCCCCTTATCTATGATAACCCTATCCCACAAAGTGTCATGGTCTTCTCAAAAATTTTATCATCTGAGGAAGAAGAAGCACAGAAAGCAAACAAGCTGCCAAGAATGCTTGATTCTGGGAGCAAAGCCCTAATATCAAAGTCCAAGTAAAGCAAACTCCACAAGTCATGACTCTGCAATGATTGATTCTAAACTTTACACACATATTTAACTACCCAATTTGTGATAATGTCAGAGCTCTTGCTTCAAGAGACAAAGGGCAGTAAAGTGGAAAATGTTTGGAGGAACACTTGTGCCAAACTACTCAGTTCACTGTTGCTCCTCTCCTGAGTAGATAAATGTTTGCAATCCAAGCTGATAGCACTACCATCCTTGAGTGGAAGCTGGGAAATTCCAAAATAAAAGATTAGAGCAATAAATAAACTACAATATTAGAACATCTCCTTTAATTGTACATTGTATTTTGACTCCAATCCACACTGGAATATTCGGAGCCCCCAACTTTTATCTGGACTTTACAATTACTGCTCTTCATTCTGATAGACCATATATTGGTCTGATTCCTAGGTCAGATTATAACCATGACTTATGACTAATGAATCTTCTATGAAATTTTCTGGTATTAAGACAATGTAGAGATTGTTGCAGGAGAACTAGTTTTCTGGTGAATCAGTTGCCTCAATTAACAGTCATCATTAGCAGCATTCTATCTGCTCATTATACATTTAAATTGAACTGAATTACATTTGGGTTCATTATCTCCGGTACTTGTATCATCACATCCAGTGCCTTCTTTCTTCTTCAGAAACTGTTGACAATGCTACTAAAACATTTCCTACATTTTTCTCTTAATGTACTTCATATAAATAACTCTGAAGGACTTTCTCAATCATTGTAAGGAAATAATTTCTTCATCAGCTGTTTGTGAGTTCTGAACTAAATGAGGAACATTTTGTGTAAGAGCACAAAGAAATCACAGGTTTCATGCTGGATATGGGGCGGAAATCAGCAAAAAAAAGTCTCCAATTGGTTGTAAAGGTGAGATGGTTGCCAAGTGCCCAAAATGCAGTCACATGCTTTTGGGTGTGTGTGTGAGGGCACAACATTTTACAATGGCCAAAAGTACTTTATGGGCCATAAAGCACCTATTTCAGGCCTGTCGTAATTTTGAACAGTCATTAATCGATTGGTTGAAGTTGAGAACTAACTATAAAGACAAAGTTTTAGGATGACATAATGCAATATCATCTATGCTTACAATAAAATGCCAGGTAATAGAAAACAGACATTTTAAATTCCCTGGTCAAGCAAAAAACAGAATCAATATTTTACGAGGAAATTATGGGACTAGTTATAGAATAAAGCATCTGCTGAATATGACAACACATTACTTGTAGGCTACTGTGCATTATTCTTTTGGCAAAATTAGTTATTTTCTAACAGGTTATTAATGTATAAATGCCTCAGGTTCCCATGATACTGTACAATCAGTTTGATGCAGTAGCTATGGCATAGGACTAGGACTAAAGATAGTGAAGTTCAAGTTCACCTTCAACAAAATAGATCACTTGAAACTTTGGGCTGGTCATTCTCTCTCAGCCCAATCTACCTCAGTTATTTTGTAAGGATAAAATGAAGAGGGGCCATCTCTTGAGCACCAAGAAGATGAAAAAGTTCTAACAAATAAAAATATTTCACATCTGTTTGATATAGGACAATTTGGGGAAAAGAAGATTTTAAATTAATATTTGTTTAACGCAAGGATACATACTGTGTATGTATTGTGTAGAGAGACATACATACCTATCATATGTTCTCTTTTGGGACAAACAATGTTATGCAAAGTGCAGAAAAGGAGTAAAAAATACAAAGACAGAGGAATTAAGGCCTAAATCAACAAGAAGAAAATAAAGCTCAATCCACTTCACATCAAACTTTCATTATACATCTTCAAATTTTGCTCCCCTTGTTTCCACTTGCTGCTTCACACATAGGCTTATGTTCTTCTAAAAAATTTCTTAATGATTTCATCATGCCCATCCACTCATGGGTTGCTCAGTGTTTTCCTTCCTCTTGAGCCATTCATTTATACTTCATATACATGCTTTGTAGTTTGATAATCATTTTCTTTATTGCAATAATCACTTTGATGTACTTATTTCATACTGTTCACTCTTGTTCATTTTCAATCCACATTCTCACCTTTTGTTTTAGAAGAAGCAAAGTTAATCAACTATATCAATTCTATCCAAACATTATATTGTCTTGATTCATCTATTCTTACTTTTGGATCTATATTGCAGTACTATTTTCAATATTTCTCTCTATATTTATATATATAATGTGGGAATCAGCCCCCCTTGCAGGTGCAAACTCATGGAAATCAGCCCCCCTTGCAGGTGCAAACTCATGGGAATCAGCCTCCCTTACAAGAACAAACTCCTCTCAGTGTAGACTG
>JANHZU010010831.1:197059-210506 GCA_032468055.1 Acrochordus granulatus | reverse complement strand
ATAGATAGATAGATGATAGATAGATAGATAGATAGATAGATAGATAGATAGATAGATAGATAGATAGATTTTAGCTTATAAGAAACTGGCTTTGGTGCTAAAATTAAAGTATAAGAATAGCATTAAGACTTTATATTAGTACAGCTTTTTCTGTATCTGTAAAGCAATAAGTAGAACTTCTTGAGGTTATAATCCTCTATCTCTAGGGTTGTCTTGCCTGTATTGAGCCACAGGAAACAAATCTGTGATGCTTCCTGCAAATCGCCACTAAGGTACTCAGGAATAAATCTTCAGGGTGAAATCCGCTCTTGCTCCCTTCTAACATTTCCACTCAGTGAATGAAACCACCAGGTAGCTCTTTCAGCTATTTCATTTTAAGCTATTCACATCTCCTGCCCTGGAATGAGATGAGTTTCACAATTAGAATAGTGAAATCAATGCGGCATCTATTGTCATGTCTTCAGGAGAAAAGCTTTAATTACAACAGTCTTTAGATAATACAATCATTCCACCCCTTAATCTCAGATATGAAATCAGTCCCTTTTGAGTGCTACACTATCCCTTTTCTCTCTCTTTCTCTCTCTCTTTTTTTTAAAATGAATGGCTTTTTATCTGAGTACTTCAATTTGTATGGCTGTGCTTCAAGGCAATTCCCCCTGATATGTTAATTGCAGAGTGCTTTAAGTACTAAAAGATTAACATAAAACCCTTTGCAAACAAGCTAATAGTTTATGATAATTTTTGCACGGCCTTTGTATGTCTATCACTGCGTTGCCTCTAGCTGTAATTTTATAAAGAAGCTGTAAAATATCATTTAAACAAGTTCATTTACACATAATTATTATACCAGAATCACATTATTCAATTTAGATACTCCAACCTATTAACAATCCATGAACTAAAATGTAATTAAACTATTTTCCTTTTATGAACCTATTCATTACAATGTGTGGGGGATAGATCTTACAGATTCACGAAGACTTTCAGTACTTTGTTGTTGAAATTGACAAGTCTGGAACTCATTTTGTGCTTTTAATTATATTAAAAGTAATTCAAGACAGCTCAGATAAAGAATATATTTAGAAAAAGAAGGCTTAGAGATGCCAACAATGGTTCCATCCATAAATTTATATTTATTTCTCTCTCACACTGTTCCTGCACATTTAATTATGGAAAATATACAATCAGAAGTATTCTTATAAATATGATTGGGTTTCTAAGCAAATCCTCTCCCCCTCCTTAAATATAATTTAAAATTAAATCATCTTACAACAATGTTCTTTATTATAATACATTTTTGGTATTAACAATAAATTGAACTTTGAAGGCATATAATTATATATCATGGGTATATTATACATTTAGATATGCTCCATAAAAGTAGACAGAAAGTGAATGTTATCTTACATTGAAACTTAAATGGTAAAATGTAAGGTTTGATTGCATAAAGTTGCTTCTTTTTATTGGATTGTGGACCAAAAAGAGAGAGATCAGAATCCTATTTTTTGTCTCCTCCCAGCCTTTGAGGAAGGGGAAGAAGGCATCAACTTAAAATGAAATCAAAATATGGTTCATTTAAAACCGTCTTTTTACTTTCAATCTTCTTAAGTATCTGGCTAAACATTCTGTGTTCTCTTAAAGTTTA
Organism: Acrochordus granulatus; assembly: GCA_032468055.1. NCBI lineage: Eukaryota > Metazoa > Chordata > Lepidosauria > Squamata > Acrochordidae > Acrochordus > Acrochordus granulatus. Next base: position 208,861 of record JANHZU010010831.1, on the reverse strand, counting down.
TGCACAGATTTTTTTTCATCATTTCCCCAAACATAGTTGTCTTCAGGAGCAATAAGAGATTTATTTTTTTAAGGTCCTCGCATTTCTTAGGCTGTTTAGAAACCGAAGGATAAAGTTAAATATCACATTGACTGGGCTCTGCCTTATTTTGATGTGCCCAGAAAAGTCATTGCTATCCTTAGTTGTGATGCTAAGGGGTGCTGCCAATTGGTGAACAGGCCTTCGCTCAGAGGTGAAACCAAAGTTTCTCTCTGTGTCCCCCCATCTGAAATTCAGAGTGTTCCTCTCCTCATACAGGCTCACCCTAGAAAGATAGGTAGCCAAAGAATCAAGCAGTTTTAACATGGTAGAACTCACTTATTCGGAGGAAGTATCTTTCTGAAAGAGCAGTGGCAAATAAAATGCACCCAGAATTGATCTGGTGAGCCACTGAGATCATTTCAATACGATAGCTTACAAGTGCCCAGTTTAAAAGGATGTTTCAACACCTCAGCATCTCTGCACATTCAAATCGTTGATGCTGACCAAGAAAAGTACATCCAGCAGAACTTGAAGACTGACTGCGTTAGATGGCTAGAGTATAATGAGAAGTCATATTTATGTATTGTCGATTATTTGTTTACTGTTTCAATCTGATGAAAATACAAAACACTTTTATAAGCACCGAAATAAATCACAGCAAAGTTATATTTACCAAGCACGGCTCTCGCAAAAGATTAATTTATACAATTAGCTTTGGTTCACATCTCTGGAATTCCAAAAATTTCTATGGCCTTTTGAATTTATTAAACAAGCAGGCAACAATAAGGGTCAGAGCAATTTAACAAGTGAGGAGAAAGAGGAAAGGGAGAAATTATACAACATGTATAACAAATGGAAAAAAAAGTGCTTGGAAATATGTATCACAGACAAAGCAGCTCAAGAAAAGTTATTTCCATGGCCTCCATTTTTTTAAGACAAACATTAATACAAATGTTGACAAATATTCACTGCTGAGAATGAAGTGCAGATTATTTCCAATGTCGTTATTATGATTTGGCTATTCTCCACATGTGAGAAGGTCTACAATTTATTTATTTATGCAATCATGAAATATATATTAAACAAATATTAAAAGCATTTGTATGCCATTACAGCAAAAATGTTAATCACATTTTAAGATCAAAGGATACTATTTCAACAGTTTGTCAAACTTGCCACTGATTTGTAAAACCAGGAAATCCAAACTAGCTATTCAAAAAGTAGCATAAATAATATTACTTATATCTCTTTCCTTCAACTTCTTATAAAGGCAATTTACAGGATGACAAATTTTATTTGATTTTTTGAGTATATGTAATTAATACAGATTTTCAGGGATAGCAATGATAATAGGACCAATGTGTTTGGTATAGTTGTTAAGGCATCAGGCCAAAAACAAGGTCACGAGTTCTACTCCCACCTTAGGCAGAAAGCCAATTGCATAACCTTGGGCCAATCACTTTTTCTCAGCCTTAGGAAGGAGGCAATGGCAAACCAATTCCAAAAAATCTTGCCAAGAAAAATGCAGGGATTACTGTAGTCCAGGTAGTTCCCAGGAGTCAAAAACTGATTTGAAGACACAAAAGCAAAAAAAGCATTGAACAGTGCTATTTTTTAGATAAATAAGAGTCAGTTTTAAAAAGTACTGAATTAGAGCTTGTTTTTATTTTTAATGATGATGAGAAGTCTAGTTCACATCCCAAAGACTTTGCAGCTCTTCTTAATATATGATTATCCCATAACAGAAGTTTTTGTTGGGTAAAGAAATCAATATTGTTCAATATTTTTATACGCAGCATTCAATTTTAACAAAGGCATTGAAACAGAACTCTGAACAAACAAGGATCAGTAGGGTCAACTGGTACCTTTCAAAAAGAGATCAGTTTTGAAATTCCTCATTCCACTCAAAATCCAAAGCTAAGATGAATGCTCAGTGAGAAGCCAGAGAAAGTGGGAGACCTCACTAAATAAAATTACTGAAAAGCTTATAGTGAATGTAAATGTTTGTCTAAAAGTATGGACTTAGTTAAGACTTTTTGCCATGTGAGGTAGAAGAGTAAATAATATAACCTTAAAAACACTCGGGTCTACTAAACCAGCCCATCTGGCACAGGAAGCAAAAATCCCACTTCCTTGGCAGTAAAATACAAGAATATCGCATTAAATTTGCTGCCTTTTTCATGATACACAAAATCTGCTTCCTTGTTCCGCCGAAGGATAGCGATGGTCCCCCTGCATCCTCACTGAATGGAAAATGGATTTGCTAAATGACTGTATGAAACAGGAAATCTACAGCAAAAGAATTAAGCCAGCCTTAATTTGATTTATATTTGGACTCGGAAATTTCTTCTTGTGCCGCACATCATTTTGGCTGAAACATGCTGTGCCTTATTTTGAAATATAAGATTCTGCTGAAATTATAAGTAGCAGGAGTTGGAGAAAATAACAGCAAAGAATCCTGGGTTGGTGATTTCTTTTTGTAGAGGGTACATTGGACCAAGGGACCTTTTTTTCCCTTTAGATTATCAACCTGTAATCGAGGTTTTTAAATGCCTAAATAAATGAATGAACCTTTGCTAACCCCCAGCATAGCCTCTGCTTTTTAAATGCTGAGTGTTAGATCTGAAACCTACACAGGAGCATCATAGTCATGTAGATTCATAATATGTCTGGATTAGGAGCCGAGGACTGCTTTCAGGGGCAAATTAGATGACCGGGTAGACATCCGTATTGTGCACCCTGATCAAAGCCACATTGCTCTTGGCAACCATCGCCACAGTGTAGAATGCAGCAGATGGCAAATGCTCACAAGCTATCGCTGGGATTATCTTTAGATGTGAAGTGGAAACTTTGTGTAGGTTCAGGGTGACGGTCCTGTTCACATTAGAGTTTGCATTTTGAAGTCGCAACCTCTCCTTCCTGTGGACTTTCTAATGCATGCATGAGCCCTAAGGCTGTCCGGCTTGATGGCACCCCTCCCTTGTTGCAAAGCTGCTACAGCTTCAGATTAAAACCACGGAGCGTCTCTGCCACAAGTTGAGTGGTTGGGAAGAGTCAGTTAAGAAGAATATTATCGCATTTTCTGTTCTGCAAGGAGATGACTTCAGTCTCAGAAATGACAAGCACGCTAGTTTAAATTTGTGTTTTATCTCAGTGTTCCAAATCCAATTGCTTCTGATATATCGGGGAGAACAGTTATGAAGGAACCACAGTGTAGAAAGAAAAGCATTTTTTTCATTTTAGTATCTTCCAGGCTTTTCCAAGCTTCCATTACTTGGGCTGTCAGCCCATCATTGCCTGGGGTGTATTCCAGCTCCCTTCTAAAAAAAATATGCTTTTCCACTAATGGCGATGTTCTTGCAATGGGAAATGTAATTTTCCACTCCATTACAAGTAGTGTGTAAAAGGCCCTTTTCTTCACTGCACACAGATCAGTTTCCCACTGAAATCCTATTCACTAAATATTACGATAGCAAACTCTACTTCAAATTCAGGTGCTTGTCGTGGTGCTGGACTAACAGCCCGGATCAGCCAGGAACAAATCTGGTACTTTCAATATTTCAGTGTTCGTCTCAATTTAACAAAATGGAAGAAGAGGTGGTGGGCTGGTCAGAATGCTTCACCGAGAGAGGCAACCGAGAGATGATCAACAAAAAAAGTTAATGGAGTTAAACTTAAAAGTTAAATTTCCCTGCTGTTTTGCTGCTGAATATTGCTGTCCCTACACTGTTCTAATGATGAAAAAGTGATGGATCTTTTTCTCAGAGGAAATCAGAAATGAGACTGAGATAAAACTAGGCTGTACAGCTAATATCAATATTCAGATGATGATTCGAGGTGAGTGACTCACTTGCTGCCTCAAGAGAGCATTGTTATGTCAATTGTATAAACGCACTCACGTATGGGGATATGTCAAAACAATCGAGCAAATATGCACGCTAGCAAGCCTATGCTTTCTTCCAACACGAAGTAAAGTTCTTTTTATGAAGCACAGGAAAAAAAAACAAAAACAAAAGCCCGAACAACATAAGTCCCAAATTGCAGACTTTATTTTTAACAAATACACTGATGCCTCCGTTACTGTATGGAAAAGAATGGAGGAATTAGGAAACCCTCCCTCCCCAAGTAGATTGTTTCTGGAAGACCTAATCAAAAATAAGGACTTGTGGACATTATCTTCTGGAATGGAAAGAATGCCATGATAATGTCAGAACGGAGCAGAAAACAGGACCACTGGTGAAGCTGGAAGGCTTAGATGAGGAATTGGGAGATTTAGAGAGGAAGAAAAAAAATAGCACAACTTAGGGCCAAGATAACTTACAGGTCATCCTGTTACCATACTGTATAGCTATGCTTTTTACAAGTCTCTCCTACATGCATTGAACTTCAGTAATCATTAGTACTTCAGTAATCTTAGCTTTCTCCTTGCCAAGTCATGTGTTACGGAATGAATTGTTCCTGGAGATGAACACATATATTCTCCCCAAGCCTTTTAATTCTTTTCTGTTCACTTAGTGCTTTACCTCTGTTACAGTTTTATGATTATATGGATGATGTTTCTGTATCTTGTAAGCAGCCCAAGGTGTTGAGCGAGTAGGTCATGTATCTGTTTTCTAAATCAACCTGGAAATGATTAAGAAGGTCATAAGCAGCTTAATCATCACTTTTAGGACTCAGAGGAAAAAAAAATTGCTTCATGGTTGATCATAGGACGTGGGAAAATAGTAAGAGTCCAGCTAATGGACTGTATTAAATTGGTCCTCGTTTCAATATATTCATATCCAAGGTGCAAAGTTAACAGGAGGTCTGTGTAAGTAAATAAGACTTTTGATCTGGTCTGTAAGGATGGAGAAAACACTGTGAAAGTCAGCTATTAATATAGATACTGAACTGAAGAATTGGGCATAAAATCAGACTTGAAATGGAGGAACTTAAAATGAGTTTCTCTGAAAATCCTGTAGCTCTATAGGAAAAAAAATTATTGAGAGAAGAAGGACATTGCAGGAAATGGATGAGGAAGGTGGTGGGACTGATCAGATTCAGATACCTTATTGGCCAAGCATGATTAGACATGCAAGGGTTTTGACTCCAGTACAACAGCTCTTAGTATACTTGCAAGACAACAGAAAATAAAATAATATAAATAAACAAAAATATATATTCACCAGTAAAATATGCATCCAAAATGTTCAGCCAATAGAAAAGGAAATATCGGAAAGAATAGGATTAGAGCCACAATCTATTAATAAGTATACAATTTAGACAATGCTTCTGGGTTAATTTAGAATACTTTGTACTTTGTGTCCTGTCACATAACATGAGGTACGTTTTCAGCTGAATGATGGCACGGGGGAAAAAACTGTCCGTGTTTCTGATTGTTTTGGTGTGCAATACCCTATAGTGCAATCCAGAGAGAAGAGGTTCGAACAGTTTATGTCCAGGGTGTGATGTGTTTGCAGATATCTCCTCTGCCTTTCCTTGACCCATGCAATATACAGGTCCTCCATGCAGGGCAGGCTAGCTGCAATTATTCTTCTTGCAGTCCTGACTGTTCACTGGAGTCTGCACCTGTCCTGCTTGGTTGCTGCATCAAACCAGTCAATTATAGAGTTACAAAGGACAGGTTTTCTGATTCCTCTGTAGAACTGTATCAGCAGCTTTTGAGGCAGGTTGAATTTCTTGATCTGAAAGTACATCCTCTGATGTGCCGTCTTAATAATAGTGCTCACGTTAGTCATCCATTTCACATCTTGGGAAATTATATTGCCCAAAAACTTGAAGGACTGTACTGCTGATACCATGTTGCTGAATTAGGTAAGAGGGAGTAAGATAGAAGTATTCTTCCTAAAATCCACTGTCATCTCCACAGTTTGAGCATATTCAGCTCCAAGTTGTTGTGACTGCACCACAAGGCCAGCTATTCAACCTCCCATCTGTACACAGACTCATCACCATCTTGAATAAGTCCAATGACTGTTGTATCATCTGCGAAATTCAGAACTTTGACAGAGGGGTCCTGAGTTGTTGGTGTAGAGGGAAAACAGCAACAGAGAGCGCATATAGCCCTGAGGAGCACCAGTGCCAATTGTCCAAGTACTAGATGAATTTTCCTAGCCTCATCTGTTGCTTCCTGTCTGTTAGGAAGCTGGTTATTCACTTACAGGTATAGGCAAACCCAGTAAGCTGGGACAGTTTATGGAAGAATGGTTGGAATAATGGTGTTAAATGCTGAGCTGAAGTCCACAAAAAGGACCCATGCATAGGTCCTTGGGGAGTCAAAGTGTTGCAGGATATAACGCAGTGACATATTGACAGCTCCTAGCTACTCTAAGTAATCCTACATTCCCAGCCAATGTCTGATATAGAAGCTGCAGATAATTCTTTTCAGCAGCATCTTGTAATATTATGAAAGGGGAAATTGAACAATCTATATAATGTTGTTGTACAATAGTTTTATTGCACATCACCAAGAGCCCTTCTGTGAAGGAGGTGGATGATTCTTAAATATGATAAATAAAAACAAATATTTGATGATTTATTTATCTATCTATAAATGTGTGTGAAAGACCAACTTCATATCTTAAAAATGCTGCTGATTCCATTCCAATAGTTAAGAATAGGGACCAAAAAACCTTTGTTGGACTGTGGGATAGCACATCCCAGTCAAAAGTAGAGCAAACATTCATGACCTGAGAGCTGTAAGATTGACACTTCATCACAACCAATCCAGCCAGATGATCAGAGACAGACCGATCGTCTGATGAAACTGACAGATGATGTGCCTAAGCAATTAACAGCACCACAGTTCCCCATCTAATCCTTGATGTCAGTGACGAACATGTAGGCATCCAAGATGATGGCCTTGACAAGATATGTGGATTTCAGAGGCTGCACATCATAGCATTCCAGATGGAATACGTTACATTGCAAAACTGCTTCCTGTCCTGAGAAAATAATAGTGTTAGAAAAGAATGACTTTGGCAGAGAGGGACAGACATTCTAAACAGGTTGAGACTTTTGACAAATGTTGCAACACGATTTGAACTTCATCATGATGATGATGATTGCCCTGTCAATCATGCTATTCAGTTTCCAAAACTTATCCAACTCTCTTCCAGATTTCAGTGCGTCGAAGTGCTAATGTAAGCAAATTGGCTTGCAGAGCTAAATCAATGAAGGCTGCAGACTCTGCTAAAAAAGCTCCAAGGAATTCCCAGAAGCAGCCAGAATAACAAGCAGTTATTCAAGGATTTTCAGTCCTTGTAACAATTAAACTTCTCCTTTGGATTATGGATGACCTCTTCATGCAGCCGACCAAGACCTTAGCTGAGAATGTGGATACTCTTTTAAGCAAGGTGCTATTGAACTGAATTTGTCTAATGTATGGGCTTCATTGGATAAAATAAATTGAAATGCTTTGATTAAGTCTCTTTGGGGCAGAAATAGCTTCCTCAGCCCCCACTGAGCTTCTGAGGTTGTGTTTAAGGCCATCCAAATAATACACCAACCAGTGATCAACTGCTTGCAACATTGGGAAGTTAAATAATCACTGATACTGTATCTTTATCTGAAGTTCCAGATAACTTCAGATAGTTAACTTCAGATAGTTCAGACATTCCCTGAAAAAGTCAAGTTGCTCTCAGGTCAGGTAGTGCTCCTAGTTATTAACATAACCCAGAAGTTCTCTGCAGAACTTGCTTACCAGTGTATTACTTATGAATCTCATTAATCCAAGTCTTGATAACTCGTAAAAATTGCAAAAAATTTGCAAAATTTCTTATAAAGTCCAGGTGCCTTTTTAACATAACTTTGCAAAAATCTTGGCCATTTTTACTATTTGCCAGTGTCTTCTTCTGGGATGTGTTTTTCAACTTCCCTGTCTAAGTTATTTCCTTGGGATTTCCTGGTAGTCCCTCATCTGTCTCTAGAGAGATAGTCTCTCTCAGCCCTGCCATCAATATTTAAATTTTAGGGTTGAAGTTAACAGAAACCTCAAGAGATTTGCTTTAATCTGCCATTTTGTAACTCTCTCAGTGTCAACCTCTTTATGAAGGAACTCTCCATGTTAGCATGTTCTACATTGTGAATCCATTCCTTGTAAATTCCTATAAGCAGCAAAGCTAATTCCAGAGATTTCAAATGCTTTGAAAGCATTGCTGAACTATGTGCATGTCATTGCATGTGTTATTTTAGCTTTTATGTATTTGTAGAAAACCAGCACATAATAACTCTTTCTAAGAGGTTAATTTCAAGGGGAAATTATCTTTCTTTTCAAAAGTAACGGCTGAAAGAAGCAATGTTTTAAAGCCACTTTGAGGTTAGAAACTCTACTTAAGAAGCAAAAGTTAATTTGATTAAAAAAGATGCTTAATTAAGTTTCAGGCCCATAACTTTGCCATTAAGGGGAATTCTTGGTGTCATATGTTTTGAAGGAAGGCAGATTATAGCTTAGAGGCAATTACTTCTCTTTCTGAAATACTTTGCCTAATTCTATTAAAATGAATGTGATCAAGGAGCTTAGTTCAATGACAAAGGAAGAGCTTGCTCGGTTGCAACTGAGCATAACCAAATAGACATGGTCTTATTTCTATGTCTCACAATCGATCTTAATTAAAACTGCTGTCATTAAGTTTTGGTCAGTATAGAAGAAAGTTTTTATGTTTAGGAATATCTGCAGGCACAGCCAAGAACACAGTTGCTCTGGATTAAAGATGCTTTGCACAGTGAGTTATTATTATGATTATATCCTTCTGGAATAACCAGCAGGGTCCGTGGCCTTTGTCTGAAATATTTTTGTCCACTTGTCGAAGTCTTCATACTTTTTCTTTCATTTAAAAGACTCTCATTTTCTCACATGGAAGAAACACCACTCTATTACGTTCCTTTAAATTGCCGAATCATGATCTAGCTCTTTTAGAAGAGTTTTCTAAATGCCTGTTTCCCCTACTGTATCCTGATTTTTTTTGGACTCTGTTTTCTGGTTAGGATATTATGTTTGCCTCCTGTATTCCTGTTGCAATGCCAAATTTAACATTACACAAAAGGCAAAAGTTGGCAGGGTTGAATCATGAAAAAAATCTGAGACAAATTCTAAATCTGTACGGAGGACATGCCTTTATTAAGCCAATTCATAGTTACAAATAATGGGCAAGTGTTTGAGATTTCAGAAAGTCTTCGTCCAACAAGACAGCATGGAAAAAAAGGGAACAGAAAGTGAAGGTATGACTCATCTTTGGTATTCTATAATCACAGGTAGAATGTGGACTTAAATGGCAGTAAATGTAGTGATGTTGGGCAGCACCCTGCTTTTCACAAAATTTGCTGAGATGGAACAATTATTTTCCACTTCCCTGTCTTAGAAGACAGCAACTCTAAGTATGCAAGTCTCCATTTCTATCTGAAATTTCTGCCTAGGAACTGGAAAGGAGAAAGGAGATAAAATTAGTCATTACTTATGTGAAGGAAGCTAGAGATAATTGAGGCAAAAACTCTAACTAAAAAAGTCCGGTCACATGGAATCTTTCTGGGAAGATGAGGATATATTTATCTTGAAGATATGACTCATACAGGTAGTCCTCAGCTTATGACCACAATTGGGACCAGAATTTCTATTGCTAAGCAAGGCAGTTGTTAAAGAAGTCACGCCTAATTTTTCAGCCTTTTTGCCATGTATGTCAAACAAGTCACTTCAATTGTCAAGTGAAACATGCAGTCCTTAAGTGAATTTGGTTTTCCCCATTGACTTTGTTTTTTGGAAGCCCACTGAGAAATTCACTAATGTGATCACCTGACCCTGTGACATTCCAACCTTTGTGAATGCATGCTAGTTGCCAAGCACCTTCATTTTGGCCACATGACTGTGGGGATGCTGTGATGGTTGTAAATGCAAGAAACAAGTTGTAAGTCACTATTTTAGTGTCACTGTAAGATTGAACAATCACTAAACAAATGTTTGTAAACTGAAGACTACTTTTAGTTACAGCGATAAGCTTTTTGCTTTGGATTATATTTTAATATATGTACTTTATCTGTATGATTGAAAGGTGTTTATTTTAAATCTTATTTTCATTCCATAAGTGGGTTTGAATCTGCCATTAAGAGCAAAAACTAGACTCATGTGCTTGTTATGACCTGATAGTCAATCTCTTTTCAGACCCAGGTGATGTTGGGTATCCAAGGACATACTGTAAAGCAAGGGATGGGAAGGATTCAAATAAATAATCTGACTTAGTTGAGATTTTGAAGGAGATGGTGACCTCAGAGCCTCCGTATCCCCTACTCTACCCAACAGTGCCAGGTCTCCAAGCTTTCTCTGTCAAGTTTAAGGTATGAAGGCAACCCAATCAGATGTGAATAACCTAAAACAGGCAGTCAACAGTTAGCAGAATTCTTTGCTTGGAGAAGAGGTATCACCTTGGAGCTGAAAGTACATAATTACTCTTTGGGTCCTGATTAATTTCTTAAAAAAAAATAAATTAAAAAACAACCTACATCACAGTGACCATGGTTTCTAATTTAGCAAGTCAGTTATGTGAACCCAACGAGGGCCATTTTAGCTGTTGGCAAAACAATGAAAATGTTCTCCAGTCAATATGGAATTTTGAGTTGCTATCATGAAGGATTCAGATTGCTTTCATGTGCTTTTATGGAGTTTGTTTTACAAAAATGTTTCCTGTCATCGACTCTTATAATATATATGGCCTATCAATATGGTTGTCAAGGCCCAGAAACTTAGAATTATAATTGCACAAAATTGCAAGTAAGATTATTTCTATAATTTTGGTTCTAGATTTGTTATCTAACTGTAGCACAGTATGCTGACTTCATTAAAATTTCACTTCAAAATTGAAATGTTGTTTGAACCTGAATTTCTAATTTCTAATCAAACCAGATTCCAAATTCAATTTCTAATTCTGATGTGTCTGTGGTTAACACTTCTCCTATTTTGTTGGCCGTGTGTTAAAATGCAGCATTTTCAAAATTTTTTAAAATAAGACTTGCAATATATGGATCATTTTTTTTTATAAATTCATAATGCTTTAAGCTAAATAATTCCTGCCAGTGGAAAAATTGCAAACCCAGGCTACTCATGTTTGTGAAGCTCTGGATTTTCACATTCTCTTTTTCTGCTACCAGTTTTTTCTTTCAAATATTTAAAGCTCCCGCACTTTTTCCTGAATTTTTCTTTTAGTATTGCTTTGTGTTTTCTATAAGTGATGAAGGAAAATAATCTGACTCATATTTAAAATGAATCTGTGAGTTAGCAGCTAAAGATGAAGCTTAAAGCATGAGCAGATGAACCACTAAGAATATAAGAACATCTGAAGATATATCAGCTAATAATGCCATTGTTTCATTAAGCAACAATATTTTCTACTATTTTTTGTACACTTTTCCTTTTCTTTTTCTTGAAAGTTCTATTACCTTTTGAGAACATTCAGTGAATATTTCTTTATCCAGCATTTTTATGTTAGCAATATTTTGACAAATAGGGCGGTTATGTAGTTCTTCCATTTGTTTTGTTCCTGCAACTTTCATTTTGTGCCTCTAGAAACTGGAAAGGCGAACTAAGACTATCTACCGCAGTTCTGTTTCGATATAAAAATGTTAGTGAGGAAGGACTAAGAATGTCTAAATTGACATCCTCCCCAATAAACTTAGCCACAGAATGCAAGTTTCTATTACGCTTTGCTCTACCACAAAGCCTTGGAATCTCATTCTTTTTTCAAACTGAAAAGCAAAACTAATGAAAAGTTTTTCTTAAATTCTACTTTGGGCTAT
>JANHZU010010831.1:186168-196959 GCA_032468055.1 Acrochordus granulatus | reverse complement strand
AAAAGGAGGAAGTCTTAGATTCACTGATTTATCAGAGTGATCTTTGCATATCATTGGTCTGTCATTAGTGTGGATGCTCCAATCACATCATTGTGAGGCTGGGAGTAGAGAGAACTTCAGGGAGTGTAACCATTTGCTCAGCTCACTATTTTGCACAGACCATCCTTCGAAGTCATAAGTGGTTGTGTGGCATTTGGATATACTGAGTATTAAGGGAAGTCTACTCAGCCCTCTGTTGAGGACGCAGTGTGGACTTCTGCATGGTCAGGAGGTTAGACTCAAGGGCTGAATGGCTCTTTCGCTCAAGGAAACTCAAACTGCTTGTGCAACGTAAAAGTGGTGATAAATTTAGAATGACCAAATCTGGGTTACCAGAAATAAGGATGCCCACTAGATATCTGGGGTAATTTGGTGATCATCTGGGTTTTAGCAGTGCAGATTGATTACCCCTATTTAATCATAGGTATATCTGGGAATAATATGCAGCACATTTAATACGAGAATCCCTAAACATCAAAGTAATGCAGTCTTCTTCTCTGAAGACTAGGATCACTATGGTCCTCAGGTTGTTGACAAATAGGCTTTTTGAAGATTCACTGTGGCTGTGTTTGTATGAGTGTGTAGCTTAAGTAATAGGAATAAAAACTAAGGCATGCTGCATGTACTGTATTTTATTTTAAAATACAATAAAATAATAAATTATTCCCAAAACTTCAGTTCGACTTTGCAAACAAGGCCAGTTAGTTTATAATTTCAAAAGAAAAAGAGTGAATTCTGATGTAGGGATGTGCAGAAGCTTTCTTATTTAACCATACTTAAACAGGTGGGTGGACTATATCCCAATTTATGCTACGTATAAGCCAACAGTCTTGAAAAAGCAGACATTTAGGGCCCCCAACCTCCTGCTTTCCAAGGTGCTGCAAATCTCAGGGTATGTTAGATAGCCTTCAAATTTGCTAGAAATGATTAGCCCTCAGTACTAATTTGGAAGCTGAATTCCAGCCATTTCTGATAGCTATAGAATATCTTAACCAAACGATGGTGATATTTATATTTATCACACTGGGATAGCAGATATAGTACAGATGTGAAGATGACTGAAAACGAACTCATAGTTGGCACAGCAGATAGCAGCATATTTAACAGGGTTCTTGTTTGCCTACATTTTATCCTCTCTCTGCATTCCAGCAAAATGAATTTCTGTCACTTGGAGGACAGAAAAAATATTTTTCTTTTGCTATTGTCTACAAATTCAATTTTGCTATTGTCTACAAATTCCCAAACGCTGGGATCTCTGCATATCTGCATTTTGAAGAGCCACTGACCTTCTGTCTTCTAAATGGAGTAACCTCTGTTCAATGAAGAAGATACAATATTTTCCCTCATAACCAGAAACAAATACATAAAAATGAAAAGGTGGTTTTGTTAGAAAGCAAGGCAGGTATGGCTCAACAACATGACCGGGTCTGTCAACATTCATAGCTTGCTGTTGCATGATTCTCTTGAAACTGTGTTGCGTTGAACCTTCTTGGCATAAAATGCTAGGGCTATCAGATTTTTGGCTGCAAAAGCTAGATGGCAACCAAGTTATTGGAAACTCAGTCCATATAATGGGCATTTGAGTTTCTACAGCCCAGAATGTTGTAGCTTTGCCTCCACTGAATCTGTCTGTCTGTCTGTCTTTCTCTTCTCTATGTGAGTGAAAGTTAAAAACACAGATGGATTTTAGGTCAGTTGTGAAGCCATGGAAGGCAACCAGAATAGGCCTGCAGAAATCCGGTCACCCCCTAGGTTGGACTGGGAGATTCCTGCCATCTAATGGTTCAAATTCTGCTGGGCTACAAGGAAGCAGCGATCAGCAGAGGATCTGTACTAGCAGCAGCCTCAGGAGTGAGCTGTTTATTTATCAATTCTTAATTGACTCGATGTTTACTCACGATTGCAAACAGATGATTAATTAATCTCAGACTTTTATGACTATGATAGTAAAGAGATCATTAGAAAGAAAGATTATAATAGACTTCTCTCCACTTACAAGCCTTCTAATAAAGATTGACTAATATAATTAAATATAGCTTTGTAACAAATGCTATTAAACTGACTCTGGATTTTTATTTAAACCCACTGGCCTGTTATCTTGAACTTATTAGCTAGAGCAGTTTGAGGGTACCCCCTGCCTTCACTGTTTATTCTTGCCACTAGAGATTAAAGCTGCTGTGTGGTTGGAGTTTGAATTCTATAGTACTGTACATTATTTGTTTCAAAGTATTTCTATGTCAACTTTTTCCCATCATCAAAGTGATTGCTCCCCCATCCATGGGGGGAAAGAGGAAAGATGATTTTAGCTCTGTGTTTTAAGAAGAGGTGTCAGCTTCAGTCAGTTGTGATAACTTCAAGAATCAGCATTAGACTTACGCAGTTGAATGAACTGTCCTGTATATAGTCCATTTTAATAAACAAGTGGATCAGAATTTTCTGAGTTTGTATAAAAAGACTTTCAATCTTCCTTTCCTTGTATTAAAAACATAATCTCTTCCATCTATTTCCCTTTTGTAAACAAACTAGCCTCCCCCCTCAAAAAAATAAAAATCCTGATTCACATGGAGAAGCTTGTGAACTCTACCATGCCTATTTAATTTCAGAAACATATCCAGGGTATTGTAATGCTGTTTTTCTGGTTTGTCTTATCTGATGGCTTTTCCAATTAAGTACTTGGGTCTTTTGGTCATAATAAAAAATATTACATTACTTCCAGTTGAGCTTAACCTGAATACAGGATCTCCAAGTTGGTAGTCTGGGATGGGGAGAATGCTTTGGAAGTAAGATAGTTTTGAGGATTTCTGGGCTTTTCAGACTCTTTGAAGAATGGAGAAGGTGTATCTGTTGGTCTCAGGTTCTACCACATCATCAACTTAGAAGAAAAGGGGGTATTTATGCAAAGGAGTCAAAGTCTGTATTGTAGCCATAATATAGGATGAAAAAATGTTCTTTGAAATGTTCAGGAACTAGAGTATTTGAAAGCATGCCAATTTCCTGAAGTTCTTAATTTTTGGCAGGTTTTATTCTACTATTGCACTTAATACTCTGAACTGTACCATTATGATGTACAGGACCAGACACACCATACAATCACTGTATATGGGCTCTTCTTTCTGGGATAGTTTTCTTTTTTCTCTACTTACTTTGGGGCATTGGGAGTCACTACTTAATGATCCAGTTTTCTGTAGGGCCAAAGGAGATATTTAATGACACTCTTGTATCCCTATAAGAGGTATAGCTTAATTATACAAGCTTTTTTCCCTCCCTCAAAAATATCCCAAAGCCTAGAAAATAGAATGAAACCCTTGAAGTCCCTGAAAACAGCCATTTGCCTACTAACTTTCAGTAGTATGATCAGAACCCACAAAGAAGGTTCAAAGCAACATTGCTTATGGACTATCGTAAATCATGCATTATGGGTGTAACTTGCAGGATTGGATGAGAAAACCCATTCCACTCTGAGCCTATTGGGAAAGAATAAGATAAAAGTAGAATGGATAGATGATAACATTTTCCATAAAGGCATTATGCCTTATATATTAAACATACCTATTTATTTACTGTTAGAAACTCAGAAATTACTCCAAGCATATAAAATTAATGTTTCAAGATCTGGAAATAATATGCTAACTAATTCTTAACCCTAACCTACATCCTAAATTTCTTTATTGTGAACAAATCTTACATGACAAACCAAGTATTTATTTTTTATTATTTTTATAAACAGCTCAAATCAATCAGCAATATGAATGTGGTATAGTATGGTTGAAGTAAAAAGGGATTTCTGGATGGGAAGATAATAACCAAGAAAGGAAGCCATGGAAATTAAAAGATGTGCATTTTTGTGTGAAATCAGTTAAGAACACTTCTGAGTTTCCTCTTCTCTCCTAATACAGTATTTTCTCTTCAATGCCAAATCTTCCTGAATGACCAAGGGGGAAGGTGGCTGATTTTTCTTCATCTTTACC
Organism: Acrochordus granulatus; assembly: GCA_032468055.1. NCBI lineage: Eukaryota > Metazoa > Chordata > Lepidosauria > Squamata > Acrochordidae > Acrochordus > Acrochordus granulatus. The sequence goes on along the minus strand of JANHZU010010831.1, from coordinate 192,952 downwards.
AAGAGCTCTCAGGGTTTTCTTGTTTGTTTGCTTGCTTGTTTGAACGACAAAGGGAAGTTTTAGGATTAAAGAACTTGTGAAATATTGGAATCAGGTGGGTAACTGAAGCACCCATAGACTTCTATGCCCTTTGTTGTTCAGAGGCCATCAAGGTATCTATTCTGTCTTCAAGAGTTCTTTGAACATAGACCTTGAATTTAACAATCTGCTTAAGTGAGTTCTGCATATTCTTCTAAATATATTCCTTCTGAATGTCAGCAGAAGTTATGGAATATCCTTTCAGCTTGTAATCCTACACAGATGAGGAAATGTAAGCACAATTAGAATTGTTTGGAAGGCTTCATCTCATTACCAAAAGCTGAAGAGGCAAGCCATAGCTTTAAATGGAAACTTGGTTTTATCTCTAAAGGAGGCATAAGTAAGTCCACAGTGGGTATAAGTGATAAAATATATGTCACAACTTTGTGATGCAATCTCTGCCTCTTATGTCCTTGTGTGCAATGTCATGATGTAAGTAAAAGAGCTTGAGGAGCTGGTGTTATGACATCAGAATTCAGGTTTTGTCTTTTGGGCATCATTAGGGTTCGGAATGGATGCCTATGGAAGCAGGGACTTGCCATTTGGAAACAGAATAGTAGCTACATGGTTGTTGGTCTCTTTCAACAGTGCAAATTAAAGCTTAATTTAAATGTGCATTTTTATGTGGGCCTGGGGTACACAGATGAAGAAGAGTTGCTTATAGAGATGCCCAGGGACATGAACATAGAGGAGGAAGAGAAGATGAATAGCTGTTGCTTCTGCATTACAAGCAAAGCTGCACAATCTCACATAATGTGCATGAGAAGACCATTCAGATTGGTTATTTTGATTGGTTCCATTCTCAGGGTCAGTCATTTGGCTCAGTCCAAACCATGAGCAGCCAAGTTCTGCCTTTGGACACAGTTGTATGCTTTATAAATCACCCTTTGGAAGGGTGAAATTGGCAACTTTTTAAAAATATGTATGGCTCTTTTTTGCTTCCACTGCCCTTACCTTTTCTTTCATACAAGTAAAACATTGTATGTTATCTAATGGTAACTAGGATACACTTGATCTCTGACAGAGTTTGGATAAATACTTTCTGGAAGATATTAGAACAAAAATGTGTTCTTAATCTACAGATTGCCTTGTTTAAAACATTTTGTTTCAGTCTGGGGGGTTTTGTGTTTGTGTGTTTCATTTTACTTCTAGATCCTTCTTCCACTTAACTGGTGAATAATGGACAGAGGTTGGAAGGGAGGAGGGAACTATTTAAATGTATTATTGCAGAGTTTCATTTTTATGTAAATGACATATGGTTCCTTGAAGATTATAATCAGGTGAAGATAGTCAAGCAGCATAGAAATGAATGCATGGAACAGATCCAGCTCTCCATGAACCAAGCTAATTTACAAACAGGATCTAAGGTGCATACATTTATTTATTATGTAAATAATTCCATTTCGAGGTCTCTCAAATCCTCTATAGCTCTGGGCAGTTTAGAATGAAAAAAAATACATTTTTTTTAAAAAAAGAATACAGCCGAGTGGAAGACTAACTTAATATCACACACACACAAAACCCCCTCCAAAATAGAGTCTGCTTAGCCATCCTATCCCATTGATTCACTGAGGTAAGAGCAAGGATGGATATTATTTCAGAGGGAAGGTGCTCCCAGAGAGAAGACACATTTCCTGCATTCCACAAAATGATATTTGATTGTTGTGACCCAAAACATGATCACTCTTCCTAATCTCATTGGATAGATGGAAACACTCACAGAAAGAGGTCTCTCAAGGTCCTATTCCATAAAGGGGTTATTGTCGGAGAAAGACTGGCAGAGCCAGAGGAAGGGATTAAATGAGGCATCAACTGAGAATCCCTATGTAGCCATAAGGGAATGAAGTCCAAACTGGCTTGAATGCTATGAGCCCTTATCTAGTTTCACCCAGATTCAAACTGCTAATCTGAGAAGATTCCTGTATACAGGCTTTTGGAAATACATCAGTTATTTTGAACCTCTGTGAATGGACCTGGTTGTAGCTGACATTTATCGATGATAACCAGGACCTTGAACTGTAATCAGAAGCCAACTGGCAAACAGGGCAATTCCTTAAGCAGTGGAGACTCACAAGCACACTGGACACATCTATCACTAACAATTGTATTCTGGACCAGCTATAATTTCCAGATGCTCTACAAGGGCAGCCCTGTGTAGGGCATATTACTGTAATCTATTCCTTCAGTGATCAGGGCTTGAATGACTGTGAGCAGAGTTGTTTCTGTTATCTATCCAAAACATTGGAAAACATTGGTCTTCTCCTATATGGCTTGCAGTCCATGGAGTCACCTCTCCAAGGTTCCCACGCTCATGGTGTTTAGGATTAAAAACTAGAATATTTTACTTGTGAATTTATTTTTAACTTCATTTGTTATTTCCAGTCCAAAAACTATATTCTAATTTTAAATATTAAAGCTAAGCTGAGGAGGAAAGTGGTGTACAAATCCAAACAATAAATGGATAAATGGATGAAGCAACAAGCAAACACAAAACGTTCTGGTTCACCACTCCAGTGCTACCTGTCCTTGGTAACAAAAGAAGATTATTAACAACAGTTTAAACTGAGATGTTTTGTGAAGCAGCTGGAGAATGAAAAGAATTGTGGAAGAAAAGGGAAAACTTCTTAGGACCTGCAGAGTCTGATTTCTATATAGGGTTTATTTAAACAACATGAACAGATTATAGTACATCGGTCTTAGCATGAAATCAGAGGTTTTACATGTCTCATTATTTGCAGGAACAAGCTTAGCAAGACAGGGTAGACAGGAAGTCACAGTAATCCCCAATCTCTCTATGGAATTGGACTCCAGTGTGTCATGTTGATGCATCAGCCTTTCCAAGAATCATAAACACACAAGAGACTATCTAAAGATCATGAAATCCACCAAAGTAGCTTCGCTTATATCGGACAGAATGGAAAAGCTGATAGCTCCATTGGTGTTTCAGACTGGTACAAGACAATGTTAGGGAAACATAGTAAGTTTCTGCAAAGGAAATAGCTAGTCAGCCTCCCCTTCCTTTCCCACGTGATCCTAACAAATCATATCAGATTTTCCTTCCTCCCATTGAGCCTGTGAGACCAGCACAGTTAGATTTGTTTTTGCAAGCTACTACGGACAGGAATCATGGAGTGGAAGAAGCCATTTTTCTAGTAGTTGCCAACTCAGCTTACGGAGGCCTTCTTCAATGCTTACTGAGTCTTGAGGAAGATGGAAAAATGCATCATCATCTCATATTAATTTCAGAATAACAACCTAGTTTTGGTTGACTTACATTTAATTTTATAGTGGATGGTTAGGCTTGGCTGCTGAAGATGCTCCAAGTGTATCTCAGTAGTGATACCCAACAGAAGTATACCCCTCCCACGCTGACCTGTTAAAATGGAAGGTCTAGCTTTTGAAATGCCATCAAATGTCTGAGAGTCTAAATAATACAATGTTATTTGTTGATTCATTAAGTTAATTTTTTTCACCCTCTGTAACTTTGCAGGACTATCTTAATTTTAAGTATTCAGGTTATGTTAAGTTCTCTTTTCATTTGGCATTTAATTTTTGAATGAATAAAGTATCAGATTTGTTCAGAAAGAGCATTGTGCATGTGTGTAGCACATGCTACATGTAGCAAATACTGTATATTTGCATGTATATACAAACACACACATTTCCTAAACCTGGAGTGTAAATTACTTTCTCCTCAACTAATTTCGATTATTCTTGTGTTTTCAGTATTCCCATAACTGGCCTTGCCATGTCATGGTGCCTTATGATCCATATGTTTCCCATTGATCAAAGGAAATGTCTAATGTGAAAGAAGTCAAATGCTGAATTTCTGTGTTACTGATTTAGTTTCTTGATTTTGACTGGTGTATAGCAGTAATGGGTGGATGGAAATCTAGGCCAGGCCACTTGATCTTGGAATATTTTACCCAGTTGGGTATAGTGATCAGCATGAGATGTCTTCACTTTTCTCATTTTAACTTCAAGCTCTGTCTATAATAAATAAAATGTGGTCAGCTATTGGCTTAACAATCACATGGAGTGTGCCTTTTGTAAAACTGCAATCCCTTAAATTGTCCCTATAGAAATCACAGAATAGCAGCATAAAAGGTCAGACTAATATTGATGGAAAGTTTGACAAAACAGTTTGGTTGGTAATGAATGACATTTGGCTTTGATGGAATTTCTGTATTCCAAAGAAATTTTGCTTTTTGTGAATATCAGAGCAAACTTTAAACATCTCTAGTTGTATGCAAATGGTTTTAAATGTATGGTTGGTTTTAGCTGCAGCACTTGTGAGTCAAAAGTCTCACCTTTCAGAGCTCCGGATATTCTTTGTGATTATTCTAAATATTGGGAATGTAAGCAAAGAGCAACCACATCACTTGCACATGGTAATTCATAGCTTGGCATTTAATAGAAGTCTCAGGTCCAGTGCATTAACCTCCAGACAGTTATTTCTGACCTTATGAAACAAGAAGTTGGCTAACCATTAAACTGAAATATTTTGCTAGTTTTAAAACAAACAGCACTTTAGAGTCAGCATGCATTGTTCAAAGTCTTCCCTCGGGCTGAATTTGAATTTGTAATGGCTTTATATAATTAACATTATTTGTGGTTTGCAACAGTATTCACCTTTAAAAGGAGGGCCTCCTTTGGTCTTCTCTCCTTTGGTTTTTAAAGATGGAATCGCTTTGGCACTCACATATAAAATGTCTGTAGCTGGCAACTACAGAAGATGACTTAGGCAAACACATGTAGGGGATTATCTGAAGAGTTTCTCTTTTAGCAGGACTTCCTTACTTAACAAGAAGTCAGGAGTTTCTATAAATTCTTGGAATTGTCATAAAGTATGTATGAAGTGCTTTAATCAGTCAAAGATTTGAAAAGCCCAGAAGGCTGCATTCTCTGCATCCTAATTCCTATAATAATGCAACACAGCAATGCAACACTACATGAAAATACTATATAGAACGTCTGGACATATAGACCCGGTTCATCTAAATCGATCTTCTGATCTCAATCAGGTTTTCTTTGGACTGAATATGTGTTTTCCCCAAGACAAATGGAATTCCTGTGAAGTGACCAGATTGAGACTATTAGGAAGCTTCAGGCATGACATTACTCTTACGGATGGCTGCTATACCAGACTTTTCTCCAGTCTATGAGGCAACACAAAATTATGTCGGAGTAACTTTTTCGGTCCAAATACCTGTGTGGTGCTGTCCTTATAGTAATAACGTGAGATAAGTTAAGGGCGATGATTGGTGGGCTATGTTTCTCCTTTCCACTTCTGCTATATGTGAAACATATATATTTGCATATACAGGGTGAACCAAAAGTAGGTGGACAATAAATTATAGGATCTTATCATTTACTGTCCACCTACTTTTGGTTCACCCTGTATATATGCAAAAACAACCACCAATCACTTGCCTTAAAAGCATGGAAAGATGAAATCAGGTGGCTTCAGTAATAAATCTGGGATGAGTTGAAGGCATCTTCAGGTTGTGTTTATGGGAACAGGTAGATGAGTCCTTGGCACTTATGGATATTTTTTTCTAAAAATACACTGTATTCCTTTTCGGTTTCTCCATAAAATGTGTCAGTAGGGACACAGAAGAAGAAGATATGAAAATTAGTGTTGCCTCTACAATGCAAAGTGTCCCATAAGGAAAAGCATGGCTGCCTCCTTTCTCAAAGAATCAAATTGAAAGATGTATATGTTTAACTTTTGACTTCTACCACCCACTGGAACGTATACTGGGAGTAATCAGGAATTGACAACATTGTGCTGATGTTTTACCTTCAAGAGGGGAAGGTTCCAACAAAGAATATTTGCATGTCAAAAATTCTCTCAATAATTGTGGCTATCCAAATTGGTCCTTTCACAAAGCCACAAAAAGGTCTAACTCTTCTTCATCTGGTTGAAAAAAAGATCTTAACAGATGAAACAATGTGACCATTCCATATGTTGATGGACTATAGGAGAAACTCAGGAGGATTTTCAACAAACATAACATATGCACACAATTCAAACTGATGAATGCCCTTAAAAATAAATTAATGTATCCTAAGGACAAGATACCCAAGCACAAACAGACAAATGTCATATGTGCCACTCGATGTAATGAAGCCTGTTCAGAATTGTACATTGAGAAAACAAAACAGCCTCTTGATAAACATTTTCATCAACATAAGAAATCTGAATAATCTGCAGTCCATTTACACCTTAAAGACCATGGACATTCCTTGATGAGTGCAAATTCCAAATTTTTGACAAAGAAATTAACTGCCTTTCAAGAGGAATCAAATAATCGATTTCTATAAAACATTAAATATTTCCATTACAGGAGGGGAACCAGATTTCAGTTGCCTCCTGTTTACATTTGGCTTTAAATCATTTGCAAAAAAACAACCATTCAGCAGACTCTAAAGTGTTATTGTGCTGACTCCTTAGGCAATTTTTCTCCAAATCATTATTGCTCACCTTTCACTCTGTTTAGCTTGTTATGTGAGAACTTCTCTGTCTATGTCTGTTTCCTGCCCCCCTTTTGAGAAATATATACATTTTCTTGCCATCCCTTTTTTTTTTTTTCACATGGAATTGATAAAGCCTCCTGGATAGAAGTCAAAACATTTTCTGGTTACATTTAGCAATAGAAGTCCAGTTGCCTTTTTAAGAAAATTTTCATTTTTTGTAATTTTG
>JANHZU010010831.1:150228-170345 GCA_032468055.1 Acrochordus granulatus | reverse complement strand
CTCCTTAAGAAAAAGTATAAAAACATTTAAACACAGTATTCTTGATATCCCATGCAGAAAAAATAATATACTTGTTAATAAACAGATTTTTCTTCTTAGCATTTTCCTTTTTTTTTTGGATCAACCAAAAAAGGGCTGGGAGTGACTGATCCAAAGTCCCAGCTTTCATGTCTAAAGTGGAACTAGAACTCACAGTCTCCTGGTTTCTAGCCTAGTACCTAAAAGCACTAGACAAAACTGGCTTTCACATATTAATGAGCAGATATATAAAATAAAATATGTATTCAAATATTAAATCATTCATTTCCAGCAGTGTTATCTTCTCAAAATGTTCATTTCAGATAAACCAGTGGTGTCAGCATGAATTTTCCAGGTACTGTACCTGGAAAGTCTAAAACTTATAAGCATCAGATCAAAGTCCATTTGGGATATAAAATTGATTCTGGAATCTCAATCATTTCAAATAATTATTTTATAACATAAAAGTAAGATATGTTAGGAGATAGAAAGACAATTCCCCCTGTCATCAAGATGTAATTATGTACTCAAAAAGTGGTCTGATTGCTTATACTATATACTATACAGCAAAGGGGGCACAATGACCCAGCAGTTAAGACATAAGCTTCTTGGCTGGAAGATGGGCAGCTTGAATGCGACCCAAGCGCTGCGTAACAGGGTGAGCTCCTGTTCTGTCCCAATTCCTGCCAACCTAGCATGTAAAAATGAAAGTAGATAAACAGGTACCACTTAGTCGGAAAGGTAACAGCGTTCTGTGTACCTTGGTGTATAGTCATGCCAGCCACATAACCCCAGACAATGCTGGCTCCCTCAGCTGTGACTTGGAGATGAGCACCACCCCCTCAAGTCGGATGTGATTGGACAGGGGAAATCTTTACCTTTTTGGTATTGTACAGCATATATTTCTGCTCCTTCCTTTCTTCCTCCCTCCCTCTTCCTCTTATAAACATTTTTTTCAAAAAAGAAGAATTCCCTCCACTCCTCCCAATCTTTTTTAGGTATAAGCCAGTCACAAGAGTCACAGCAGGAGGAATCCCCTAATTATTTTGATTGATCTCAAAAAAGATTTGATTAGTATTTAGATGGTCCAGATAGTAAAGGCTATGGTTTTCCCAATCGTAATGTATGGCTGTGAGAGCTGGACCATAAGGAAGGCTGAGCATTGAAGAATTGATGCCTTTGAATTGTGGTGCTGGAGATGACTCTTGAGGGTCCCTTGGAAGGCAAGGAGATCAAACCAGTCAATCCTAAAGGAAATCAACCCTGACTGTTCATTGGAAGGACAGATAGCTAAGCTGAATCTCAAATGCTTTGGCCACCTATTGCAAAGAGAGGACTCATTGGGGATCAATGGATGCAATGGGAGTGGATTTGGGTGGACTACAGGAGGCAATGGAAGACAGGGAGGCCTGGTGTGCTGAGGTCCATGGGGCACAAAGAGTTGGATATAACTTTGCGACTGAACAACAGCAATTCTCAATTTACTATCCTTTATTTAGCAACCATTTAAAGATACAGCAGCACTTTAAAGAGTTACTTACACCTGGTCTTCGAACATGACTATTGCAGCATCTCCACAGTCACATGAACAAAATTTGGTGCTTGAAAATTGGTATGAATTTACAACAGTTGCAGGATCCCAAAATCATGTGATTTCCTGTGGAATTCCAACAAGTAAAGTCAATGGGATAATGGATTTGTTTAATGACTTCATGATTCATGTAACAACTGTAATGATCTGCTTAACAACCATGGTAAAAAGATTATAAAACTGGGCACAACTCACTTAGAAACTATTTGCTTACCAATGGAAATTATGGCCCCAGTTGTGAATGTAATTCCAGGGCTACCTGAACAGCATGTAGATTATTCATTATAAAATTAATCGTAATCTTAAAGGATTCTTTTGCATTTAATATCTTTACTCTGTAATTTAGTTTAATAGTTTTATCTTTATCTTTATTTTATTAATGAGACTTTTTATTTCTATTTTAGCATAATTGATATGTTATTAGTTTATGCTGGTCTATGATTGAAATTACATTGATTGATTGATGTATAATTGAGGAATTAGGGAAGCTATATTAACTTCTTTTTAACTGCAGTGTTTAGTTTACTTCAAGCTAACATACTTCTGAAAATTAAGGACTACTTCTCATTGTTGATCTTGTAGGAATTTTGTAAGATGTCTGTTCCTTTTAGATCACTACATTGATCTTATCTTCCTTGCACTGAGTAGCAAAGTTTATATCTCTGCATGCTTACTCCACTGAATAGAATGTGATTTTCTTATGAATAATCATAATAAGAATGTACTTTTCTTGTTTTCAAAATATATTTTGTGGTATTCCCTTTTCAAATTAAACTGTAACATATAATATTTGAAGTAGCTTAATGTGTTAATAAGTTAATACAGATGTTGTTTTTCCTGATTTTCTTGTTACTGAATCGAGACTCCATTTATAAGTCTCTGCGAAAACTGTAAACACATTTTTTTTGCACACAGAAGATCAGTATAATTTAATAACATTTGTAGAGAATTTTCCCAGCTACCAACAGTTTTTTAATATGATTCAGGGCAGGGGGTGTATGTGTGTAGGTACTGTTTTAATTCTTAAAAACAGTTTTTGCACTTTTTTCTGCTTGGACAGATACACTGAGTAGATGTATCTATTCACTGAGTATTTTGATTGTAACACAAACATCTTTCATTCATAGGCAAATTAATACCTTTTTGTGGGAGAAAATTATCACTCTTCAGGCCAGAGGTGATAGAAGTGTATGATTTGATAAGTCTGCAAGTCGCTCTTCGAAGTTCCTTTGTTGAGGAATCATTTCTTTAAAGTCAATTATAACTCTCCTTGGAAATGTGGAACATCTCCCACTGTGTTCTGATTATAAGCTCCTTCTGATTTTAGGATGGACTCAGTTTATTATCTTGCATAGATGTCAGCTTTTTTTTGACCAGCCAAGAATGCAGACTAGCTATCCCAAATATCTTATAGTGTAGGCTAGCAGTGCTCATATTTTATGTTCCAAGGAAATATATGCTTCCCTGAAAATAAGATAAAGATTCACCAGAAGTGGTGATGTTGAAGAAGCTTTCCTGGAAAATTGACTTCATGGGATTAGTTAGTGAGGAGAAATGGGTCTATCTCACTTTCCACTGAATACCTTTTTGAAATAATGTTTTTTTTAAAAAAAATCACATTCCTAGAATATTCAATATTGCATATCTCAATGCCATTAATTAATTGAACAGGTCAGTTTTAATTTCTCCAAGAATCCGCCTGTTTTTGCAGAAGATACGTACCTTCTCTAAAAATAAAAACTTACTTATTTAAGATCCATCTGTTGTGGTTTTATGTGAAGTGATAGATTGCTTAACAGTTTCAACTGTTACAATTATATGAATTCTTTTATTTCCAGTTTTGAATTCTCCAAAACAGAAAAGCGAATACTTGCCTAAGTAGAAAATACTAAGTTCTGACTTTAAAAAAGAAAGCCTTTAGCGGCTACTTTCACCTATGCCTAACTTCCAACTTGCAGCTTCATCTGCATTTTTAATATTCAACCTCATGTGCTACCTTTCTGCTGCAGGCTTCCTAGCACGAGCCATTAGCTGCCTGTTGGATGTAACCTTCCCATGTCTTACACACAGCTGCACACGAGCTTCTGTACAACACTGCCTTCATCTCACGCATTGCAACTAAAAAGGCTGTTAGCTTGTGATCAATGATCATATGATCCATTTACAGGGTACAAGTTCAGTCAAGTTGAACTGGTAAATCATTATCTCCAAAAATGCACTCCACGCTTTTCCTGCTGAGTAGAACATCATGCTAACATAATTCCAACCCCAGTCCCTTAACAGCTCACAATTTGCTATTAGTAAATCTGGATGGTACAGCAGTAGGTTTTCAAATAAACAGACTAATAGAGTAGGCAGATCATTACAGAAGGCAAGGGATTCTCAAGATACTTGCTACTGACATTAAGGTAAATGCTTTATAATACCAAGCAACTGGAATTTGTTGGAATGGGTAATAATACTTCACCCCAAATTGTTTGAAGCATAGAATCACTTATTCGGAAAGAAGACCATACTGTCATTAGTGTTGGAATATTTATTTTATTTGTCAAATAAAATCTTACACTCAGAGATTAGCTAACTTGGAGAAACATTTGGAGAGCTTTAAGGACAGCAAAGTATTTGCATAAAACTAGCAACGTAGCTCCATGTTAAATAAACACACACACACACAATTCATTGCTGCAAATTAGCAGATCTTTTTCTTTCCAGTCTTCTGTTAGCAATCTTTTAGTCAGTCTCCATGACTAAACAAACAATTCTTAAGAAATCATAATTCTTAATGTTTTGATAGACTCCAAATGCTGGGATTATGACCAAGAATGATATATTTCTTTAATAAAGTGATTGATCCATAGTTGTATTAATAATCCAGCCCAAAATGTAAAGAGTGATCGTAGAAGACTATCTTTTATAGAAAGGCACTTGTAACTCTCATTTTCTGAAGTATCCAATATGCACTAAATAGGTCTTTCCCCCTTGAATTAACCCCATTTTAATACAGGAGGTCAACTTCTAGAAGTTCAAAGTCATATTTCATCAGTTAACCAAAACAAGATTCAAAGTCATGGTTCTACAGATCACATAAATAACCAGTATCAGTTTAATTGAACTTCCAATTAATTAAAGGTTCCTGGCTGAGAAGTTGCCATACATTTCTCCCAAGCTTCCAATACATAGGGAAGATAATAGAGGTTGCCTCTGGTTCAGTGGATTGCGTCAGAAATCTTTAAGGTATATAGAAGAGATTTCCAACCCAGGTGTGGTATCATGACCAAAGGTCTTTATTCAGTAGGCAAACATTTCACAAAGTTGAGTCAGTAGACAAACATATCACAAAGTTGAGTCAGTCATTATATATATATATATTATATACTTAAATTACAAAATCTCATACTTAGTACATACTTTTGGCATTGGCTACCTCTTGACCTATATGCATTTCTCTGGAAACTGGATCTACAGGGATGCCAATTATTCTGGGTACAATTCAGGACGTTGCTTTTAATCCATAAAATTCTTCAAAAATAAAGAAAGATGATACCTGCGATGGTCCCATTTCTTCCCAGTTGACTCTGGGTGGCCTGGGAAGGGATTCACTGAATCAGCAGCCTTGACCTCCACACTGAGATCAGCTAGCCCTCTCTTGAGTCACCTTTTAGAAAACAAGGAAAACAGGACATTTTTAATGAGCTTTTGTCACTGGCTAATTGTTTATACTATTAATTTTAGTTTATGCTTCTTTCTTTGCGGTGTATAGAGGTCATTCCAATCAGAACTAACTCTTAATTCTCATAAACAATGCTTATTATTTTTATTACTTGATTTGTGAACTGTCTAGGGGTGGTTAAATATTTTAACTGGAAACAGTGAAATAAAGAAGTATTAAATAATAATTAAGAACAATTTTGTTGACTCTGTGTTGCCTTGCTACAGTTACCCAGAAGAAAAAGAGATCATGTTTTATTGGCATGACTGCTGTTCAAACAGATACATTCCTAATTGATTTTTGTTTTAAAAAGTCCCGAGATAAGGGCATTTATATATAGGAGGACACATTTCGTGAGCTTGCATTTAAAATGTCTCTCTCTGTGGAATGGAATATTCAGGGAAGGAATATCTTGGAAAGATACAAAGTTTATTTCATTTTTTAGACCACATTATCCTTGACAACCAGATTAAAGCGTTCTTGCAGTTTCTGCACTATATTAACAATGGAAGTGAGGACATAATTTAGTGTTTTACACAGAGCTTATCAATTTTGACATTAAGTGTGTGAGAAATCATATGAAAATGTGAAGCAACCAAAAGGAATAATTAGGATTCAACAGAACAATCTTAGTAATACAACAGAGGCTAACGCAACCCACAGAACTGAAATCATCAGGTTTGCTTGACCTATATCTTTAATAAAAAAAACCTCATTGCCTTTTTATTAAAGCTAGAGGGGAAGGGGAAGAATCAGCTTTGTCTTGTTTTAGGGGCAATTGCAAACAACAACAACAACAACAGTTTATTTACTGACTGTGCAGATGACCTGTTTTGCTATTGCCAAGTGAGAAAAAAAATCCTTGCACTTAAGTTTGTTTTATAAATGCCTGCACATATAAAAACACACAGAGACATACACACAGAGTCAGACATCTATGTGCATTCTAACCATTTGTGAAAGTCTGTGAAAGAAAAAAAATGCACTATATTCAAATAAGATCAATGGCTATGTTAGTAGTGGAAAGAATCTCTGTTTAATTAGACCATAAGAGCGAAATGGAACAATGAAAATGGTTGCCACTGACTTCCATCTCTGTTTAGTAAATATGATTGTGGTGGAGATAATGTTATGTTATTTATTTCTGCAATTTCTCAGACTCTGTAATGGTTTGCCCTGCTGATGCTCTCCAGACATGGAGAAGAAAGCTGCTTTTAAAGCAAAGCTTCCTTTATAGAAAATAAAGAAAGAAAGCATTTCCCTCTTCTACATTTTACAAATTTATTTAGAAGATTTTTTTCTTCACTTCATAAACTGAAGCCTATACTATCCAGTATAGAGATGGCCTTTTTCAAGGTAAATCAGTGCTTTCAATCAATCAATATCTCAAATAATTGAAGTATTAATGATAATTAATAATAATTCCGGCCATTTTAAGATATTATTTTAAATTATTGAATATAATTCAATACCTGTCCCCAAAATCCTATAAAATTAATCATTATCTTGATGACGCTGATGACAGATTTCACAGAAGAGGTGAGACCAGAACTTGAGAAATTCTGATTTATGGCTATTCCAAAATTAGTTCTTATTCTCTAAATTAGTTCTCTTTAATTGTGTGTGTATGTGAGTGTGTATAATTAATGATATAATAAGTAATTAATTTAGGGAGACTTCAGTTTTTCTTAGGATCCACCCACAAGTTTACAGTGCATATTTTTGTGAATCTCAAATGATGATGATTCTGATGGCTCTAATTTGCAATTCCTGGAATCATACGGAAATCAGAACTAAACTGCTGCTTGGATTGCACAACATTTATGCAACAAAATCCTAAGTTCAACAAATTGTGTTCAAAAGAGCTTCTGTTGAGGAAACCTGTGCATGAAACTGCATGGATTAAGGAAAGTCTCGTATCTTGAGTTTAGAATCTGGAGACATTGAATTATGACTAAATATAGAGTGTACCAGAAACAGATTTATTTACTCTGTTTTCATGTGCCATGGGACTGAGGGCAGTTAAAATAAGTAATATCTTCCACCAGAAACAAACTTGGCACAGATTCATTGAAGATATTTGCTGTATTATATAGAAAAGAAGATTGATAGAACTAGAATAATAAAACACTAATATACTATTTGGTGGGGGAATGGAAGGATGAACTATCTTGATATTTCTATCTGCAAACCAAATGTATCTTTTTACAGGAGCAGCACAGATTCTAACAGCTATTTGCAACATAGCAATTATTGTTATAGGTTGATTGATTGATTGGCTATGTGCCATCAAGTCATTGCTGATGCTTAGTGAACACATTCATAAATTTTATCCATGACAATCTGTTCCTAACTTGGTCTTTCAGGTCTTCCGGTGGTGCACACATCACCACTGTTACTGAGGCTATCCACCTTTTTGCTGGTCATCCTTTGATTCTCTTTCCTTCTACCTTTTCCACCATCAGAGCCATCTTCAGAGAACTGAGTGTTCACATAAAATGTCCGAAGTAGAATAATTTGAGCCTGGTCATTTGTGCCTCGAGTAAGATCTCTGGGTTGATTTATTTGATGATCCCTTTGAAGACAATAAGACGCATAAAATATATCTTCCCATATGCATAGAGTAGTTTCTTGACCATAAGTCTGTACAGGGCTTTCAAAGAGAGGGGTCTCTTTTAATGTTGCATATGAATTGCTGTACCACCTATGATATGTCATTAAAGAATGACATTTAAGGAAATTAAGGGAAAAGACTGAAAAATGTTTGTAGTCCAAGATATCACCTTTTTGCTGTATCTCTGGAAGATGAATTGGTATTTATTACAAAACTACTAGGCCTTTTGAATGTATCAAAAACTGCTGGCACACAGCAATGCAGTTTCAACACAAAATGTTCTGACAGGAATTGTAACCCCACAAGTGCACTTTGCCTATGCAAACAACAAATACTGCAGCCATGCTGTATAAATGCCCATCACTCAGCATCAGTACTAATAATGATGACACTTGTTATTTAGAAGACATCTTTGGCCCAATAACATTTTACACCACTTGATATTTTACAATAAGTTGTTTACAGACAAAAGATGTTAGAAAATTCAAGATAAGAATGTAAGAACATCCAAGCAATATAAACAGTTAAAAAGAAAAAAAAAATCATTGGAAATCTAGGAAAAAGGAGACTAAGCCTAATTTATTATGAGTCATCATAGGAGGTCTTGTGGCTCTTCAGATGTTGATCAGTCTCTCCCAGGAACTGGAGCCAACATGGTCAGTGTGAAGGGCTAAGATTGTGGCTCAGCAATGTCTGGAGCAACCAATAAAGATTCCTTTTTAAAAAAAGTTTTAAAGATAGATTAATTTTTCAGTTCTGATTGAATGTCAGAATGTTCAGCTCAGTGAAAACTTGGGTAAAGAGGATGACATGGTTAAAGGAATGGACATCAACATTATCATTTCATCATAAATTGTAATATAATTATTCAGTGTTTTTGTCTCCCA
Source organism: Acrochordus granulatus (assembly GCA_032468055.1). Lineage (NCBI taxonomy): Eukaryota > Metazoa > Chordata > Lepidosauria > Squamata > Acrochordidae > Acrochordus > Acrochordus granulatus. Next base: position 161,526 of record JANHZU010010831.1, on the reverse strand, counting down.
CATTTTATTCCGGAACTCCTGGAACCATATATAGCAGTTCTTCCTCCTATCTCTCCCCAGAAAGACCATCCTATGAGGTACAGGAGGCCGGGTTGAGGATGACTGGGTTAAAGTTACCCCATGAACTTTCTGGCTGAGGATGGCTTTGTACCTGTGCTCACCTGTGTCAACACCACAGTGCTCCTCCACACTGATATATACAGAGTTGGATGAAAAACTAATCTCCTGTTATTAATTGAAGGAAACTCTACATTTAATAGGTTGCCTAGAAAAGAAGGAATATTTATGTAAGCAACAATGGGAATATATTCTATCCAGAGCATTTATGAAGTTAGGATGAAGGGTTTCATTCTAATTCACACTTAAATATTTACTGTGACTTCATTTGCTGTACTGTCCATGGATTTTTGAGGAAATTGGTCAACAGTGATAATGTGCAGATTTTCATTGGTATTTACATCCCACTTAGTTTTGATAATCAATCAAAACTATGTGGGATATAATGTGTACTTAAGGTACCTGAAAAGGGACTCAGATACCCCTGATATCTGACATTGTGGGTAGCCTCAAATAAGAACCCCAAATAAATTATGTTATAGAGAAAGGGGTCAAGTTTATTAAGAAAGTGAAAGCCAAAGTGCTTTTTGAGTTTTTTCTCCACATGGTTTTATGAGGTTGATTTAACCTGAGATGCCAGACATTGAATATATTGATCTGTGAAAAGTTTGAGAGATTAATACGTTCACGATCATTCTGCAAAGAAATATTTCAGCCATCAAATAATGTTAATGTGTAGTATATAAATTTCTGCATTGAATAGCAATACATCTTGTTATATTTTTTAATGTCTTTAAACTGCCTTGAAATCTATGGTAAAAGATATATACTGTAAACATTCTTAAATAACTGGATAAAATTATATCAACATAAACTGGGCAGCTGAGAAAAAGAGGCAACTAGCTTTCTGTTAATGGTTCATAGTGATGGTTGGGTGATGATGTTATAAATCACTAATGTATCTTTACCCTTGCTTCTTGATCTCACATTGGGTTTGATAAATTTTAATCCCAGTATTTATAGCTCTTGCAAACAAAAGTTAATAAAATACAATGGAATGAAAGATCAACAGATGGGATCGAATGTATTATGTGTTATTTGTGGTTTATACAGAACATTGTTGAAAACACAAGTAACCTTTGAATTACCTGGACAGCAGACCTCATTTGTACATACCACTTTTGTTGGTCTTTTAGCCCTGTAAATGTTTCAGATTTATGGGGTAAATGTTTTGCCTGGAATCATGTTAATTTGAATGCCTAATAGCCAGAAAATAAAAATGCTCAGTTCTTTTGTTCCGTTAGGGGAAATTTACAGTCTCTTATAGGAGATTTGCAAACATAAATAGAGTTATCCATTAGAAAAAGGCAGTTTTATCAACCCCTCCCTCCAAAAACAAAGAAAAAAACCTATCTGCCTCATTTATCAGCATCCATATCCTTACCAAATCCTTTAACCCTCTTGGCTGCCTGGTTCCCATTCTCTCCTCTCTGAAAGAAAGAAAAAAAAATTCTTCTTTTACCGACTTGTAGGTTGGAGGAAGATGCTTAGCAACAGCATTCCTGTGCCTTAAGTAGCTGCAAGCCTCTTGCTGAACTCTTTGAAGTGACTGTCAGGCCAGATTTAGTTTGTTTTAGCACATTGTCTACTTGTCCAGATGTATCAGGAGATAAAAAGGAGTCATGTTTACACTCTGTTTCCCCCCCCCCTTAAGATGTAATTAAATCGCAGTTTTGATGAATCTCTGGGAGACTAGAGATGAAATAGAAAGCAAGAATTGGCTGGAGAAAAGGGGAGGCAGCTCTCTTGCTCTTCTAACACCTGATACATTCAAGAATATGAATGCATATGTACAGTATACATGTGTATACACACATACACACATACGTATACAGTACAAACATAGCTGTGAACTTCTCTGTATTGATTTGATTCTATTATGGCCTTAGAGCAGCCTTTCTCAAATGCCCGAGAACTGAGGTATAATTACTTTTTGAAATGAAATGGAAGAGAGAGTTTCCATTCTTATTCTTGACAAGGGTTCTTTCTTTAAAGGAGCAATGAGTGTTACTCATTGCAAAACAAACCTGTGCCTCTTTTTCTGCAGGAGCTCTGTGTCCTGTTTGGAAACTTAAAGGTGATGGGAAATTGACTCTCCGGCAAGCAGTTTCTGAGTTTTTGCCTTGAGTTTTGCCAAGTTACTGTAGGAGAATTACTGTCTTCAACTTTGCCTTCTCCTCACCAGGGAGACCAAGGAACTGTTACCAGCAAAACAAAAGAAGAATTATGGCATAGTAAAGAGCTCTTTCTTTTTCTTATATTTCATTATCCAGCTTGAACACATCAACCTAATTCAATCTCTTGTTACCCCTGAAGACATACAGAGGAGAGAATTATGGCCCTCATTGAATCTTGAATAAGAGGACTTCTGTGTCTCACTAGGCTTAAATTAAAATTACTGTGCAGGGCAAATCTAATTAAATTTTCCACTAAAAGACAATGTTCCAGTATCTGTATATACACTTTCTCAGATTGGCGTATTCTTGCAAATATTTTGGAACTCACATACACACTTAACATTGTTATAAACTCCATTAAAATATGCCCAATTCAGAAACAGCCTGGTTTCTGAACAAAAATCTGAACACCAATTCTTTTGAACAATCCAGGTGCTTAAAAATTTTAGCTTACATATGCAAGAACTTCTACTCCTTGCATCTTTGAAAAGGTTACACCACAGCACCCCCTTCTGCTAACTAAGCTGAGTGGTTTAGCTCATCCTCCCAACAGTATATATGACTCTTTCAAGTTAACTTTCCCAGATGTTGTGCCAAAGAGTAATGATGAGAGTGAATGCATTTTGGCCATTAATGTGCCCAGTTTGTAGAATTGCTAATGTAGAGATGAAGATTTCAAGATTAGTTATTAAGAAAGCAAACCTGATTTGGATTATAATGATTGCTAGGCCTTGAACAATATTTTAGGCTGAAGTGATCATAAACACTCTCCGTCCTTTATTGTGATACTCAGGATGCGTTTAGTGTGTTTTTGTCGCTATGGAGTGTCTTTGCACAAGTTATCATACATCACAAGAAAATAAATCATTGTGAATGAAATATTGTTGAAGTACTGAGAAGACTCCAAGAGGGTAAACAAAAGGCTGATTGTGTTCCAATTTGTTTTTTTTTAAATGACAAATTCCATCAGAAAGAGACCTGTGGGGTAGTGGCTTTTAAACATTGCTTAAAATTCTACTTTACTGACTTGCTATTGCAGACATCTGATAGGATGATAGGACCTATGCTATGCCCATGCTATGCCCATGCTAACCTCTATTAAGGTAGCTTAACAGAGTGGGTATAAAATCTCCTGTATTTATGGGCACTACTGTATTCTGATTTTTCAAAATAAGGCATGATGAGGCTTAAAATGCAGCAAGTTCAAGGACTGAGCCAAAACGTCACCCTTGCAAAAAATGCAAAGCAAGTTTTACTTCGGCAGTCTCATACTGATTGCTACGTAAAGATCCAACAACACATTTAGCTCGATCAGATGTTAATGTAATAAATGTTTTTGTGGAGGTTTGAGTAGTATACAAATCCACTAATCAGGTCAAAAGCCACCATTTCTTTCAGACAGTTCCTGATAAAAAGCATGTTTGCACCATGAGAATCCTGCAAACATTCTGGACATAAGCCTTTTCCATGTTGGCCATTTAGTTGGGTCAACTGGCCACGTTTAGGTTCAGGCTAACCAGGTCTGGGCTGCAGAAATCTCTCTGCTACCATCTAGTGATTGTCCAAATGGTTGCAGTCCAGATATATGCTTATGTGTCCCTACATATGTGCAGTTAGTTTAATACCTAGGAATAACCGCATCAATCTATGCTCATTTAATCCACCAGGGTTTGGTTGTCTGGATCAGATGCCTGTTTTGGTATTCCCACTATGGATTAACCTCCACGGTGAGCCTCTTAAGTCTGTTGTGGAAATAGAATCAAAGATGAGAAAAGTCATCCCTTTAATGTGGCAATTGGCTTTTTAGCTGAATGAATGGTAATAGAGTTTGTTTCCTTAGTCTGGGAAAGGGTTGCCAACAGCGAGATCATGCTATGCATTATGTGGCAGATTGCTCCTCTTTGAAAACACACTGCACTCTTCTTAATCCCTTTTCGTCCTATTCATCCAAGATATCATCAGCAAATCTGGTTCCCTCATTGCTTGCTCCTAATTCCAAATGATTTATGGACATGCTTTTAAAAAATCCTTCAGTAACTATATTCCTTCCATTGAGAGAATTCCTTCTTCACTAATACTGTCTTTTGCCAGGTTTTAAGTATCTCCTATACCATAAAAGGAACTCCCATCTCAGGAGGTTTTTTTTTTTATTTTTTTTTTCATTTTGAAAATCCTAATAATAAAATAGATAATATGTATCCATATGTTCAGTGAAAAGTTTAGTGAAATTCTACTTAATTTGAAGAACATTTGCAGACCATTCTTCAGGAAATCTTGTCATTCTATTTAGCCAATAATTGCATCTTTTTTATTTTTAATAAAATTTTACAACACTTTGTGGTGTAATCCAATTGTAATACAGTATACATGAATGAGTGTATATTTCGTCTCTATTAGGGGAAAGATGGAGTTCTGGTTTTAGTTCAGCTTAATTCCTTTCTATGCTATCCTTTTTATGCATGTTTCATTTATTTTTATACTGTTACTATAATAGAAGAGAATAGCTTATGGTTGAACTGTGGAATCCTGAGCTTGGTTGTTTTCTTGCAAACATTTCAATCCCCAACTAGGTAATATCATCACTGCTAGAAGGGATTAGAGTTTGCTCTCAGAGATGTTATTAGTAACATGATGTTACCTAGATAGGTAATGAAATGTCTGCAAGAAAACGCCAAGCTCAGAAAGCACCAAGGACCACAACAGTGCTATTATTTCCTTTTTAAGTCATGCTGTATGACCTGCAGTCATCACAAAGAAAAATTACAACCTGCAGTCATCACAAGAAGCTTATTGCAACTACAATTTCCTGGAATCATTTTGGATTCCTTAAAGAAAGATGTCACTTTGGCTGTTTTCCAGTATCTGATCCAGGGGCCAAAGCTGGGATCATTCCATATTTTTGCTAGAAGATTGAGTTCTGGATCTAATTATTTGTTGTTTGGTTTCACTTTGGACATCCTCATGTCCACATTGGCCTAAGCCTGCAGCATATGTTTGGCTTTGCTTCCAGACCAGCTCTACATGGACATCTGCTGCTAAGTTATTCCAGAAATCTTACAGTGGAGATGAAAGACTGTGGGAATCAGTGATACACATCAAAATCAGTTTGTATAATGTGCTGTAAGGTTTTGTTAAAATGAGCTCATTGCTTATTTTAATTTCTAAAATCCTTGTCATGAGCGATCATGTATCAGCCTCTATTATGAACCACCCTGTGGGCTTTCAGAGCTAAAGGGCGGGGCAGACATGCAGTCAATCAATACAAAACTCAAAAAACCAGAGGAAACAAATCGTCTGGCTGAATAAAATGTGCAATAAGTTACAGTAAAACAAATCAATTTTGAGCTCTGCAGAAACAGTCATTCCTCATGATTGCATAAAGCCTTGTGGCCTTTGATCAAAGAGAAGCCATTCAATCTATCCCTAATCCAATCCTTTTCTGAAAGGCATTTAACCAGTGGGAGTGGAGAGAGAAGCAAAAACATTGATAACAGCTGGGATTTAAATTTGATTCCCCCCATCTTTTGTTTTGAAAGGATTCCTGTTATTTGCCACTTCCTTTTCCATCCCAGGAGGATGGGCCATTGAGTAAACTGAAAAGGTGTAAGAGGAAAGGGGTGGGGACTTTGAATTAATTTTCCAAGAAGGAAAGAAAGAATGTTTGATCAGCCGGTAGAAGAGGATGGAAACTTCTGATGTTGACAGCAGGCAACTTTCGGACTGGTCTTGATTGGCATCTTTGATGCCTTGGTGGGGAGTTGGTCTCCAGCCAGGCAAAAGTATCTTGTGATGGTGGGTGGTAGTGTTCCTGATATGGCCCCTGGAATGATTAATTCTGGATGAGATGCGGGGTTAAAGGGGCACTTGTGATTACCGAAGGACCTGTAGTCATAAGACTTTTATCAGTCCAAAAGAAAATTAATCAGGATGGATTGAATCAGACTTCTTAACCATTATTACTGGAAGAGAAGTTGGACAAATTAACCAGGAGGCGTTTAGAATATTAAAGCAAAGCCTCAAAAGGGATATTAGAAGAAGGAAAAAAAAATGAATGAAATTTCTTATAAGACAAAATATCCTCCTTTCATAAACAGCTTTAAAAATTTCAATATACTTTTTTCCATCTGAAGTCAATATATCTATGGCTGGTAGGTGACCTTTTGAACTTTGGAGAACATGGCGTATCTGTGCAAACAAGTCTTCCTTTTATTTCTCTCTTTCAACTTTTCCTCTGTCCCTTATTCTGTCTTTCCCCATTCCCCTCCTCTTTCTCTTGTACACGCACACATACATACCCAAACACGTTTGCAGAAAGTTTACTTGAACAATAGTCTTAATACACTGCTCCTTTGTATATTTTCTGTCTACTCTTTTTGGTAAAAGTAGATTTTTTTTTGCCAATAAATTCTGTGTTACCATTAAAGAGGCTATTCATCATGCTTACTAATGTTATTAATCAAGATAACCACGGTACCCTTAAAATGAGATCATTCTGATAAATCATGTATGACATGAAAAGACTTTATTTCTTTTAAGTGCAATTTAGACTGTAATTTTTTCCTCTCATTTATGATTCATGGGAGAAGCATAGATAAAATTCCTGTGCACATTTACACCTTATCTCCAGTAATAATTCAAAGTTACTTTTAGATGAAAACCCAGGGGCTGAGAAGCCAAACAGATTGCGGCCTCATAATTTTTTGGCATTCAGGCATCCCCCCACAAATAATGTACATACATTAGGAAGTTATTGATTTTATTCAATTAAGCTGAAATGAATGAAGCTTTCCTCTCTTTTTTTGGCCTTGATTAATACTGCTTATCCAGCTACACCTAATTCTTGATTTTATAAGTTAGTGAAATAAAACAATGGTTATTGTTCCTGTGTAAATTTCAGCAGACTGAGATTCTTGCTTATAAAACTCAGGAGTTTTTTTTTTTTGGTAGCGCCGTCTTAGTTTGAAACAATGATATATACAGGTACTCCTTGATTTACCACCACAATTGGGACCAGAATTTCTATTGTTAAATAAGGTGGTTGTTAAGCAAATCACACCCATTTTTATTCTCTTTTTTTGCCATGATTGTTAAGCAAATGACTGCAGTTGTTGAATGAATCATATTATCATTAAGCAAATTCACCTTCCACCGTTGACTTTGCTTGTCAGAAGCTAGTTGAGAAGGTCACAAAGGGTTATCACATGATCCTGGGACCATGCATTGTAAATGCATGTTGGTAACCAGGTGCCTGAATTTTAATCATGTGTCTATGGGGATGTTGTTACAGTCATAAGTCAAGTTTTCAATGTCATTGTAACTTTAAGTGGCCACTAAACAGATTCTGTTGATTTATTATAGTTACATTCTGGATCGTACCTTTTTATATTGTATATGTGTATGTGTATATATAGATATATATATATATATATATATACATACACATATTGTATATATATGTGTATAATATAAAAAGATACGGTAAAAGTCGTGTCCAACTCTAGGCAGTGGTGCTCATCTCTGGTTCACAGGTGAGGGAGCCAGCGATTGTCTGATGACACTTCCATGGCTGGCATGACTCTACACTGAGGCACATGGAATGCTGTTACCTTTCCCACTTAAATTAGGTGGTACCTATTTATCTACTTGCATTTCTACATGCTTTCAAACTGCTAGGTTGGAAGGAGCTGGGGCAAGTACTGGAAGCTTACCCTGTTACATGATGGCTCTTGGGTCTCAAATTGCTGAACCGCTGACTTTCCAACAAGCTCAGAGTGTTAACCACTTGGCCACTGTGTTCCATATACAGTATTTACAGTAAAAATATAAATAATTATATATAAAAATATATAAATTAATATATATATATAAATGTGAGAAATGTCCACATCCATTATGCCTTTTTCACAGTTTTAACATGATTTCTAGGGTTTACCAGGTACGAGTAGAATTGTACATAATCCATTTGCAGGGCCAAATCAGAGATAAGCATGTATCTATGTGGATGTATATGTGAATACATACCCCTCTCTTAGGTAAGTGGTACATAAAATTACAATAATGTAGCCAGGTGGCCATGATTAATTTGGGATTATGGGGAGTATGGCATACTCAATGTAGTTAGGATGAAGTTTTCAACTCAGGATCTCTGTGTTCAGCAGTTTAAGCTGGAAAACATTGGGATGCAAAAAAAAATGGGAAGGTGGTGCTATTACTACCAACATTCATTCAAAACATTCATTTGGCCCATCTATTTTCTGCTTTACCTGAAGAAAAAGGGCAACCCAACTATTGGGCAGAATGAGGTGTTTATTTTAGATCTTGTGGAAGCAAGGAGAAGCTGAGAGTCAAAGAGTCTAGTTCCTTTTGCTAAATTCTTGATTGTGGAGAGTCTTGCTGTTCTACAATAGTATGATCCAATTTGCTTTTGTAAGTTGAAGGGTAGTTAGTGGTGTTGGTGGTGAACAATGCCATTGTGCAATCTTGCTGAAAACAGTATTTGAGGCCTCTAAGCATCCTGACCTGAGTAATTCTCATGCCTTTTCTTCTCTGCTAAGTATGAATTAATACAGCAAGATCAAACAATGCCAGATCTATCAATATATAAAGCAAAACAAGCAAAATATCCTGCTGTTCTATCAAATCACAGTATCCCTGCAGTGTTGAGGTATCCTGTATAAATCATTTCCTCCTTATTGTAAGAATGTTTATGGGAGTATAAAAAAAAACCCTTCCTCATCAAATACTGCCAGCAGGATTTTTTGTTTGTTTGTTTTGCTTTATATTGGCAACATTTATTAAAAGATGTTAAAAATAACATAGTTGTGTGGGTGAGGGGTACACTCTTGATTGCAAATAAGACAATAGTACTATTCAGTAAGCCAAAGAATGTCTGAAAGTTGAACTGTTGGTTTCTTTAAATCTTGAAATAAATTACTTAGAAATGTTTACACTGACATCTAAGTTTCCAAGTGGAAAAAGTAATGCCATTTCATCTAGAACTGAGAATTATTTAAGACCATTTTTTTTAAATTTAAAGCGGATTGGTTAAGCTGCAAAGAGGGGTTTTTTCCTCATTGTGGTGGGATGGAAATGTATTTAATAAATATAAATAAAAAAAGTGAGCAACTGTCTGCTTCCATGAGAGAGTGAAGAAAGTAGAAGAACCTGATTGATCTCCAGGCCTAACAGGAGACAAATTAGACGCAAAGTCTGACAGCACCTTCACATTAACCAGCTTTGTTGCATCAATGTTCACAAAAACCTGTGACTCGGTAAAATGGATTAGCCTTGAAGGTGCTACCACATTCTGTTGTTTTATTGCCAAAAAATGGATTAGCCTTGAAGGTGCTACCACATAACCCAGTTCTTTCCTCCCTGTCCACTGAGAAAAGGCTGAAAAGTGGAGTCCTTGGTGCTCTCTGAGCTTGGTTGTTTTCTTGCAGATGTTTCATTGCCACATCAGTGCTCGGTATGCAGAATGGAACAATTTACAAAACCACACATCTGAAGTCTTTATAATGGCACTATTAGATGTCCCTAAATATTTTTATAATATTATACCTGCTTCTCATAGAAGGATATGCACAATGGTAAGATTTGAGGCCCTCCCCTTGTACATTGTAGAGAGGAAATTTGATAACATACCTTACTAGGAGCACTTACGGATGTGCTTGAAGGTAGAAATTGAGTCAGTTGCATGTGTTCTGCTGCATTCCTTTTATACCAAATTTAGCTTCCAGACAGTACCTCCTTTTATTAGCAAAAGCTTGGGATGGATTGCAAGTTTTAGTCAGAGACTGCAAGTTTTTTATTGAAGTATCAGTGCAGCAAAATTTCTGAAAAAGCGGCAAGAGAATAAAATATCTGTAGCTTAGGGTCGGTGGTCTCTAAGCTTGTTTATTTGATTGCAGGCATTTCATTACCCAACAAGATAACTTCATCTGTGTAAGACAATATGGGGTTTGTTCCCTGTTTACATTTCTTACCTTGCCAGTGTTGGTGGAGTTGTACTTGTAAGAGTTTGTGCTGCTGTATCCACTAAAACAAGATGGTGGGTTGGAACTACAAATAGATGGGAATAGATTCAGTCATACATGCTGGTTTATGTAGGTAGATTGTCTTTTAGGAATTTGGACTTTGTTAAATTAGTTTCAGATATAATGTTCTATTTCTATGTAAGTTGATTGTAGGAGGGAGGGAGGGAATATATCTCAACCTTTTCAGTCTCTTTCAGTCTGCCAGTAAATCCAGAAAGGTCTTTGAAATCATAATTTGTTATTCTTCAGACCCTGCAAACATTCATTTTTCTTTTGACAGAACAGATGCACACAGCTGTCTATAGACTTCTCCAAACAGTTGCAGGTTCCTAACACTAGGAATCATAGGGTAGAAAAGAAATCTCCACAATATATTGCTTATTATGTCTACTCTATTAATAATATTTTTTAACATTCTACGTGATTTTATTGTTCGGGTTGTTAACAGTTTTTATGAACCCCTTTTATGAAAGTAGAAGGCAGTTGAAAAATATTGTAAGTAAAAAAATTGAAATGGGAACCAGTTTTATTCAATAGGGTAGAAGCCCCAGCAAGCTGAGCAAGAGGAATATTATAGATAGTACTGATGTTAAAAAAAATAACTACTGCTTAAGTAAGGTAGTTCTGTTGTCACAGAATGAATAATTGAATCTGTATTTTTGCATCTCTCTCCTTCTTTCTCTTCAAGGACTTCTTAGAACCATGCACACAAATGAGTCTCTTTTATATTTCACAATAACCCCCATAAAATTACAGTTAACCCAACATCATTCCATGATTTTTCAGGTCTGTTTGAAACTAGGCATTCCCTTCATTATAACACAATGCCTGTAGATGTCCTGAGTGGCTAGATGGAGCTTCCTTTGGTCATCCTGTCCTTGAAGACTTGTACAGAAGCCTCTTTGATATGGACAGCTTTCAAGCACCACCACATTCATTTTTGTTTTCCATTTTGATGAATTCCAGGT
>JANHZU010010831.1:134686-150128 GCA_032468055.1 Acrochordus granulatus | reverse complement strand
TTTTGATGAATTCCAGGTGGTATTTATACTTGAATGGCATAAAGATTTTTACTAGTTCTAACTCAGCTTGAAGATTCTTGTTGCCTTTCAGCCTGAAACAATGCTCAGCTTTTTCTCCTTCAAATCGATTATAGTTTATCAAAATCAAAAATTGCCAGTTCAGACAACTCTGAGTCCTTTTTACTCCACTTTACTAAAAATATCATTTGTGTCCCTTTGCAGTAGTGTATTATAGTGTATTGCCATTTTAGCAAGAGTCAGCATATTGTTACAGCCTAGTCTGTTTAGAGGACATCTTGGTTGTACTTGTGGTGATAAAAGTCAATCCCCTCCCCAAAAACAATTCTTAATGAAACACTTATTTGTTGTTCAGTGCCATGGTAAAATGTCTGATATTTTTCCCCTTAAAATAAGTTCTATTTTCTGTAGAGTTATCAGGTCTTTTCATTAAGCCAGTAAAGATTAGACCATCCGTGATAATGCCAAACAGCTGGTATTTCTTCCTAATTAAAATGTCTCTATATAACTAATTTATGCTACAAGTTTATCAACAGTGATGCCTTCCAGAGTGTCCTGTCATTGCAATTTTTAGAATTAAAAATAAACTATGGGACTGTTAGCAAGCAAAGTTAAAAAATAATCTGGGCAAGGGTGACATACCACCTGTTGGATTCTTCAGTACATAACAGCTACTTGTCATAAATCACTGCAGAGCCCTGACCTTCCTCTCACTTGAAACCAAGTTTGCAGTAGCTTGGCAGGAAGCAAGATCTATGTCCCTTTTCTAAAAAAGCAGATGTCCTTCTTCCTTTAAACTGATAAATTAAATTGTCAACCACATAATATTTATATCAGAGTTTTTTGATGGAGGGAGTTGTGTTAGTTCACTGCAACAAAAACAGCCCCAAATCCTGTGGCACCTGAAGCACCAAAAATTTATTGTGGCATGAGCTTTGCTGGAGTAAATCTCATTTTATTAGATTCAAGGAACCTGATCCTCAGTTGAGAAACATATATGAACAATAAAGTTTGTAAACAGGGGATCAAAGGACCATGAAATGCAATGGGTAGAGTAGGACTTCCATGTATTGTGCTGAAACAAATGTACAGGGGATAAGACCACGATAATATTTTACATGTTTGAAAAAAAAATACAATATTTCTCACTAGGTTAATTTGATACCTTATACCTAGTAAATAATTTTCTATACAGAGAAAGATATCTCCAACTTGAAGAAATTCAAGTTGAATCATTTTAGAATTGGCTTAATTCAGATTTCTTCCCCCTGAAATATGATACAGCTAGGGTGGCAGTATCTGGCTGACCTCAAAACTAAGCAGAACTTGGCTTGCTGTTACCTAGATGGTAACATTTCCACCAGGAAAGCTCATGGCAGATGAAGAAGAAGACAATAGCAGAACTTGGCCTGCTGTTACCTAGATGGTAATGTTTCCACCAGGAAAGCTCATGGCAGATGAAGAACACAATAGCGAACCAATTCTACACTGTTGCTAAGAAAATTACCTGTTTGTGTCCTGGAAGTCATGATGGTCCAGGCTGCAAGTATATTCCCTTCATCTTTATTTTTATACCGTTCTTTTTAATCTATTTAAATTCTGTCCACTTACAAAGCATTATATGTAACATTGAAAAAGGCAGCCCTAAAGAGAGCTCAATGTCAAGACACACAAGGCTTTACAGGTTAAAAACAGCACTAAGAAATGAACAGGGAACACAGTGCAGGCTTGCAGCTCAGGTGTTATCTGCTCAAGTTGGCATTTTTTAGCCAACACTTGGACCATGGCATTCTGGGCTGATTGAAGCTTCTGAGTGGTCTTCAAAAACCTCCTCTAGAATGTCATTATGTGTAGCAGTTCTGATATGATATACACAAGGTCCTTGTGTTCCAAATAGGTCTGCAACTGATGCCCTACCAAAGCTGAGCAAAGATATCCTGACCTCTATCTAGGAGAAGCCATATAGTTGGGAGAAACCCAAGTTGCCACACTTTCAGAGGCAGTACCATTCCAATAGGAGACAACCCTTGAGACATCAGAGAACCCTAATGAACATAAAGCTATTCCGTCTCACTCAGGCTCTGTTTTACTGTTTTATTCCATCCAGTGGTTCCCAGGGCACAGTCAATGGTCAAGATGTTAACAGCCTCACTATGTGGCCCACAGTAGCTATGCACACTTGGTTATCATCAGTGTACTGATGGTACTCTGCCATGAAGGAACAAATGTCAACCCCACAAGGTAGAAATCAGTTCCACAGGAAGACTAAAATTGATTAAGACTGGCTATAATCACAGAATATTGCAAGTCTGACTGTGCTATATCTCCTTCTTCTTATTATATTTTATTGTATTAAGGAAGTGTCTGTCTGAGCTGCTTTCAAATGCCACCTGTCTGTTGTGGATTTAAAATAAGAGCCTTAACAATGGATGTTGCATATCTCCATCAAGATAATATTCCTTATTCTCTGCACTATATGACTTCCTCCCAGCGGCTTCTTGTAGATATTAAAAAACAGGGTAAAAAAGACCAAATCTTATAGCACTCCACAAGGAAGCAAATACTTGGCTAATCTCCCATTCTACAAGTGAGACCACAATTGCATTGTGGATGCACAGTGCATCCAGTTCAATAACACTCCCATCCTGACCACAAGACAGGTCATTCACAAGACTGTCCAGTGCTCCCTCCATCTCATGTCTTGGTCTGAACTCTGAGTAGAAAGAGTGCAGATAGCAGGCTTTGTACTTATACTGAATGAAAACTTGATAATTTTCCCTTGGAATGGAAAGTGAGGGATGGAGGAATAGTTGTCAAAAAACAGAAGAGAGAGTCTCTTATGCAGAGAGTCACAGAGCTTCTCTTCTAAAATAAATTTAAAAGATTGAGTCTGTACCTGATTGGCAATATGTGCCTAAAGTACTATCCAAGCTTTGTGTGTGTATAGCATCTATTTTTTTCATACAGTACTTTAGGTATTGAACTTACTCCATAGAGTGATGTGACCCACCACTTTTCAAAATGATCTTTTAAGGCAACAAAGTCTTGAACTTTGGACCATACAGAACCCATTGGGGAAATGGTAACAATTAAAAACAATAAAAAGCACAGCAACGTTTTCAAACTACTTTGCAAATATTCAAAACAACGATACTTTGGGAATAGATATAAATATACATAATATAAAAAGAGGAAAGTGGTTAAGGCACTGGAGCAGATTCATGGATTTCTGAGTTCTTATCCTGCTTTAGGCACAAAACCATCTGGTCTCTCTCTCTCAGCCCTAGGAAGGAGGAAATGGCAAACCCCTTCTGAAAAAAGTTGCCAAGAAGTAGTGTCCCTGTAGTTGCTAGGACTGATTCAAAGGCATAGACAGATATACAAACAGCAGTTATCTACAGAGGATCAAAAAAGTCAAAATGGCAGCCACAACTGTGAAATCCAAGGCCTCTTTATACAGTATATGTGTTGTGATACACATTAAAAAGTGTGGGGTTTTAACTGCATGGTGGTGCTCACCACCTCCACTTTATGACCTGCATCATCATTCCTGCATCCAAATGTTAAGGAGGGGATCAGTAAATACACTATTATAGGCAGAAATAATCTGTGAGTAACACATATATTACTACAGTTTAATAAGGTGACCAAGTACGAATAAAACCCTCCTTAACTAAATGGCTCTTCGAGACGCTTTGCTCTTCTGTTTTTCAGCCAATTCTATTTCCCATACTTTTAAATACCATTGATCCAAAGAAAGATGTTCTTTAGTTTTCCAATATTTTGCTGTAGTAAATCTGACAGCAAACAACAAAAATTGAATTAAGACTCATTTTATATCCTGGGAAAAACGGACAGTAGGTTCTACATCAATAATTTACTGCACCATGGCAGTAAATAAATAACAATAAATTAGATAATAATCAAGTCTTTAATCCTATAAAGTCCTTTATTTTCCTATTCTTTGATCATATGTATTCACATGCTTAAAACTGGAGAGATCAAGGAATAGAAGAAAAGGATTGAGGGAGATCAAGAACCAAAATCTGTTTCATATCATCTCAAAATATTTAAAATAGGTTTTCAGTATAGATTTGTAATGAGATACATTTCTTAATGCATTTCTCAATGATGGTGCCCTAACAGATGGAGGATCCAATTTTTACTTTTGGGATACAAAAACATTATTTTTTGGGTTCAAAGAGAGAATAAACTCCTTATGGGCATATGCACCCATCCATATTGCTGTTTCTTGTACCAATAATACGGAATAATTAGCCACTGCTATCTTATAAGATCTTTTTTGAATTCCCAGACTAGCCTACAATCTTGAAATTCTCCATCCTATTAACTAACTAACCAGTTCTGACACTGATTAGCTTCTGAGCCAACTATGAGTTCATATTTTAAAGAAGAAAAACCTTTGTTGGAGGTATTCCCATTGATCTGATATCCCTTCTGATCTCATCCACCCTATGATAGAAAGTCTCATCTGTTTCCCAGGATGAAAATAATTGAAAATAAGTTCAAATTAATAATTGCCTGAGAAATCCAGCATTTTTTGTGTTCATAGGCTGCAAGTAGACTTGATGAAAAAACAGAGAATAATTTTATGAATATTTTTAAAGTTTCTATCTCTGGAAAGAAATTGATATGAAAAGCCTACAAAATACATTCTGAATTTGAGGAAACTTTTTTTTATAATTAATTAACTTTGAGGCTTTGAAAAAATTACTCGCAGTATAGTTCTCCACTTCCTAAAGAGCATCAGATTAGGACAAGCTTGAGCTTCATTCTGGATTTATCTTACCTTCCTGGGTGAGTAAACAGTGAAAGATCATTTAATTGTCTCACACTGATGAAACTAAACAGATGCAGAGCTAAGCAGACCAGGGCCCATTACTCTGCTTTTTATAGACTTTTGTTAGAATACAGAAAAAATAATAATAATTTTTTGCTTATCTATTTATAATTAAAAATACCAGTGATTACCTTCCCCATTTTCCCCTCTTCCTCCTTGTTAAATGTATTCTACTTGCCGCCACAAAGGGCATAAATTCTTTTAAGATTTTGTATTGAAAATCAGTTTATCCTGAGAAAATTTACCTATGTGGTTCCTAAAAGGTGACACTGACTCAATGGCCCATAATCTTCAGTCACTGAAAGTCAGTAGCACCTCCTGTATTGCAGATAAAGACTGAAAGTTAGGACTGAGAACTAGTGATTAGTTGAAATGAATACATTAATGAAACTATGGTAGTCAAAACAGGTTTAGACAAATATAATTTGCTTTTTTTAGAAATTTAAACAATCTTTATGACCTACCTGATATTCAGAAATAAGTACTATAAAATTACATTAATACGGTTTTAGATAACAGCCTTAGAGAACATTTTATTATAATAAGTCCATGATTTAATTGGGTTCAATCTATGTTTAGCTAAGTACTGACATCCTTTAAAAAGTATTTCAAATACATGAAGACTTGATTCTTACTGTTTTTCGTAACAGCCTCAGCTACATGCTTTTGAACTAAGACAAATATAGTCCAATTGGGTGAATTGTACTACAGGTAGCCCTTGACTTATGATTGTAATTGGAATCACAGTCATAATTTGTTGTGGTCATTAAGTGGGTTATCACATGACCAGATTCAATTTTATGACTTTTTTGTGATGTTCATTCAATGAATATAGTGGTCATTAAGGGCATCTATTTTACCAAATGGGCATTTTTTTTGCCAGACACGGAAAGTGAATACCAGAAACCAGCAAAAAAAAAAAATCAAAAATTGTGGTCACATGATCACGGATGCTGCGAATGGCCAAATAGTTGAGCCGGTTGCCAAGTGCCCAAAATATGACCACAAGAACACAATGTGTGTAAGAAGGTTTTGGAGAGTCTGTTGTAACTTTGAACAATCACTAAGCGACTGGTTGTATGTTGAGAACTACATATATCCACTTGAAATATGGCATGCATGCACAATACTGGGCATGCAAGTTGGAATGTAGAAGTCTTCTCTTCTGGGATAGTTATGAAGAAAACTATTCATGGGGAAGGGCTGTCATAAAGACAGGATGGTGATTGTAGGGTCAAAACTCTGCCTCTTGAATGTGAAGACTCATGTACAAGGAAAGGAGTTTCAGTTTTGCTACCAGTACTGCCATATTGTCACTTCTGAATGCCTCCTAGGTGAAACCCTAATGCTAGTTAACTTGTAACATTCAAATCAAAACTAGTCTGTAGGTATTATGACATGCTTTTAAATAAACCAACAATTCTAATTATCTTCAGTTTTTGTGTGAATCTGTTTATAACGATCTTGTAGAGTATCCAACTGCCAAAAGTGACTTAGATCAAGAGAAATGAAATTAACATAAACTAACATTCCAGGAGATTATAATAGAACAACTTTAATAATGGGAATACTTTGAATGACGTTTGGTTTTCAATAGTTTTATCATATGCTTCTCTTTTGATGTAATGCTGTGAACTATCATTTAGGAGTTTGGCAGTATAAAAGTATAAATAAAGAAATAAAGTTATAACATTAATGGCAGTTGATGATTATTAATTATTAAAATGTAGATTCCCTAAAGTTAATGGGAACAAAAGAGACTTGAAATGTCTCCTGTAGACCAACATAGACAGTCCATATATAGAGCCAGTTGGGTCTGGTGGTTAAGGCAACAGGCTAGAAACTCCAAGGTCGTGAAAGCTGGCTGGGTGATCTTGGGCTATTCACTCTCTCATCTCACCTCACAAGTTGCTTATTGTGAAAAAAATAGGAGGAGGAAAGTATGTTAAATATGTTGGCCACTTCAAATTGTTCATAAAAATAATAAAGGCAAGACAGAAATAAATATTGCCCGTTTAGTGTTCAGGAAATGAAGAAAATCTGAACTTTTATTTAGCAATGTTTATTATAATCATTATATTTGTTTTCTGTTATTTGCAGATAGGGTTGTAGTTCATTTTGATTCTCATAAACTTCCAGTGAGCTCAGGTAAAGTTTATGACTTGCCAAACTTGTTACAGTCCAGTTGTGGATGTGGTGCTTCAGGTCAGTAATAACAGTGCATGTTGAGAAAAAATAATAGAGCAATATAGCCAACAACAACTAAAAATAAAAAAGGAAAGGAATTCATATAATTTGGGACTACTTTAAATATGAATTTAACCTATTGCATGTTCAGCAGATTATGCATGCATTTTCAAAAGACGACATCTTGAATGAAGACATTTTTTGGTATATTTAGAGAAAAATGTTGGGAAATGAACCCAGTCACTCTAGATTACATCTGGAATAGATTGCTAATTAAAACATTGTTTTAAAAGTCTTTGACAAGTGAAGGAAAGAGGTATCTTTTAATTTCTGTTTGGATCTCGATATCCTTCTTTCTCCCCTTGTATCAGTCATAAAGGTCCATTCATGGTCATTTCTCTAATACACCTGAAACTTCCAATGTGGTTGCCAAAA
The DNA here is from genome assembly GCA_032468055.1 of Acrochordus granulatus. Lineage (NCBI taxonomy): Eukaryota > Metazoa > Chordata > Lepidosauria > Squamata > Acrochordidae > Acrochordus > Acrochordus granulatus. The sequence continues at coordinate 142,627 of JANHZU010010831.1, read as the reverse complement.
TTATTGTCAGCATGAGTTGTCACATGTCAGTCCTTTCAATAACAAAATATTGTGGCTTAATAAGGCCTATAATTCTTCCTTACAATTCATGTTTGGAAAATTGGTAAGGGTGCAGTGTCATTTGTTCCTTAAAATGGAGAATTGTGGTAGTACATAGGCAATATTCCCATCATGTAAATCAGCATTTTGTGGAATTAACGAGCATTTGTAACTGCAGACTTTGTGGAGAGGTAATGAGACTCTTGTATTTTTGACAGGGAATTATATGCAGAAAAGCATTAAAAGGCCTATAAGAAACTCTTCTGTTCTTGCTTTTCTTAACATAGAAAATAAAGCTAAATTGTCCCTTCAATCCAGTATCCTTTTTAGAAGTTCCTGAATTTTGATCTGTCAGTGGTATTTGCTGAAACGGCAGAGTTTCCTTCCAGTAATTTTAAGAAAAGCTATCATCAAACTGTCAACAGCCTAAATTGAGATTAAAACTACTGAAGAGAAATCTTTGCTATTATCAGGGTTTCAACTAAGAGCCCTTGAGCAGATAGAAAATATTTGAAAGGTCTAAAATGGACCAGCATCATTTCTTTTGATCCATTGGAGAAACCTAGGGAAGTGGAGAATGGGTCATTCTTTAAATAAGTGACAAAAGCTTAAACATGTCAAAATATAGTGTTGGAAAAGCACCTTGGTTTGCATACTATTGTAGGTTTGCTGAAAAGATCAGAGAAGTCTACTGTGTGATGAGGATCCAAGAAGGGCTGAATATTTTCCATTCACCTTGCATGCTAAATATTAACATATATTGCAAATGTCCCTCTCAGCTCCATTATGTAGTTCTGTCATTGGGAATTTCCTTTCTTGTTCTCAATATTGGGATATTTTGTAGATTTCTTAATTCCAGGGCTTAAGGAATCTACTTCTTTCAACTCAAAAGGAATACTTGGTTCTCAGCAACATATTGAGGGCTGTTTTTTGAAATTATGGGTGGGTGGGAAGGTCGGACATGTGGAGGAAGTTTCAGTATAAGAGATTGAGCCATGGCGACTGGACTTCTTTTCTTGTTGATTTGAGATGTTTTGCTGCTTATCCAAGCAGCTTCTTCAGTTCAGACTGGATAAGCAGCAAAACATCTCAAACCAACAAGAAAAGAAGTCCAGTTGTCATGGCTCAACTTCCAGACAATTCTACCTGGATGACTGAGAATCTTCATTGACATTTCAGTATCAGATGTAAAGATGTAAGTGTCTTAAGTGATATATTTTGCCCTTTAAAACTAAACTCAGAATGTTCATCTCTATGACCATCCAGATTTTACAGGATTACAAAGAAGATGCCTCTGTGTGTTGCATTTTAGCACCCTCTGCATTATATAAATCTTTGTGTGTTGCATGTTGGATATTGTTCCCCCTCTTCATTCCTCCAGAATAAATGCTGACCAGGAGGAAAATCATATGTAACTCCTGCACAGCTAAACATACATAACATGGCATGATTGAAGACCCTGTAAATTAGCAAACTGTTTATGAAGCAAAAGCCAAAGAAACACTGAAAGAGGGAGAAGTGTTTTTCAATTGCCAAGAATCTTTGTGGGAAAGTAACAATTTATGGAAAGTCTGTGCATTAAGACACCACTTATTCCAGTGAGAGTCCCCAAGTTTTGTATTTCTTCAATTTGTATTCATCCTGATAAGTTTCTGATGGATTTTCAAGAGTAGAAGAACTTCACGTGATAGGAAGTTTGAATGTGAGGAATGAAAGAAATTGAACGCCTTGCCTTATGATAGTAAAGTGGATCTAGGCTACTGCTAAGCTGTTGGGGTCCCTGTGTACTGTATTAAATATGCTTTTGAAATCAGTGAATTTCAGTGTTGCTGTTGTTAAAGATTATTATTACAGCTACTGAAGCATAATTTTGGGATGAAAGGAAGCAAAAGTAATTCTTATCTACTCCTTTAATGGCTGTATATGCCTACAAGAATTTCTCCTTCTGGGCGCCAAATCTCCTGACCTTTGTTTATATCTTACGGTCCTCCCAGGGTTGCCCTTCCTTCACTTGATCATGTGTAATGACTCAAGGCTGATCCCCCTCCTCACACATGGTTCAGACTTGATTTCCCCCACACATAACTATATATATGTTTCTATTCAAAATCTGAAAATATTGAGATATCAAATCAGGGCTACGTCCTGGAACTGCACAAATGGATGACCACTAAGTGTAAGTAGAGAAGTACAGAAAATTCTGGTGATTGTCTGGATTAATTGAATCAACAAGGGCTATTCATCAGATTCTAATATTCATATTAGAATCCTATAGTAACAGTAATTCAAGGTCAGTTTAATTTTTGTTGTTTGGATGGTTAGTGCAGTTAAGGAATATGGGGAAGGGATTCTGAGAAAAGGGCCAATTGGATTTTTACAGTTAACATCTGGATCTGAAGGAGGGCTTGAATGTGAAAACAAAGACATGGATTTTCTAGTTAAATATATTGAAAAAAGGTGTTGATCACCTATTTTGGACTGGTATTGTGACAATCAGATTAAGAAGGAAACTGCATTGGCTGGCCAACTTGTATATGTAATTCATCATAACCATTTTTAGATAAAGTAATAAACTGTTGTGAAAGAACTGTATGTTTAAAAATGCATTTTTTTCACTATAAGAGTGAGTTTAATGATCAATATGTGTAATTATCTTCCTGTGATTGATTCCTTGTGTTCATTGCTTAATACTCACCTTAGAATTCCCGCAAAACATATTGCTTATAGCAGTTGGCCTAATATTAAAACATATTTTACAGGAACATATACCAAATGTTATTTACTAGGAAATAACCATCTTTAAAAACGTACCTTAGTAATATCTAGATATTGCTAACCTAAATGTTGTTAGTAAACACAATTTTATTTAACAATCTTTGTCATCCTGGGTGCAATAATTTTGTCCAAATTGTTTTTAAAACTGTAATCTAGACCCAATGTTCTTATAAGGGTTATTTTGTATTCTGATGTTTAGAGAAGAGTTACATACTTTCTTTGAACTTTCTGTATTTATGCAATTTCTGTAACAATCACATATTTTTATCTATTTTTTAAAAATACAAATGAACGTGACATTTATGTTTTATTTCACTTAATAGATCTATGTCCATTATATTTGGGAATACTTAGTTTATTCATAGATAGTAGGCGACACTCAGCGATATATTCTTACTTTCAGGACTGGTTGCTAAACTAAGTTGTCTCATTTGTCATTCCCCAAAAAGATGAATTTATGCATCTTGTACAAGGCATGATGACATCACAGACATTATGGTGTGATTTGCATAATGACTTTATGATCTGGCTGATGTCACTTGTGCCCTGTAATAATAGAAAGTAATAGAAAGGCACATTCCGACACCATCAACCTTCTGTTACCTACCATCAAGATGAAATTATAAAAAGATAAAAGAAAGTATGTTACATGGGGCAGGCAAATGAGGGAAACTATTACTGCAGCCTGAAGAGGTGCAGATTAAACAAGGCTTAAAAGTAAATTCAACACAGCTGGAAATAAAACACAGTTTTTTTATGATTTGACCACCACACTATGAAAGGAAACTTTGGAAAACAACGTGATAATCTCTGAATGGGTTTAGTGGGATGTCCAGTGGCAGAAGATTAACCTTTCCATTTTGTAAAAGTCTACTCCAAGAGTAAAAAAACACAAGGATCCCCTTGAAAGTTACATTTTGTTAGTTCTAGTCCAACTTCTCAGAAACTGCCAAGTCATATAATTGTGTAAATGCTGCTGCTAATAAGATGGCTTTATATCGTCTGTATATCATCTTAACTGAAGATACACATTATTGTTAACTATTCAGGTTTTTCTGTTGCAGGATTCCGTTGAAGATCACTCTACTTCAGCTCAGATGTCCTATACACCTTTGCCTTCCGGAACGAGGAACCTCACCCACCACAGAGGTAAACAGAGATTCAGTCATGTGTATGCAAAACCATATTGTTATGAATTACTCTAAAAGGGTAAGTATTTTTATTTGGTTGTTAGACTTCATCACAACTCATTCAGTCAGTCAACTATCTGGCGATGATGTGCCACCTCTAAGTGGCACTCTAAGTCTGTTTAGAAAAATTAGAATTTGATTATTTTAAACTGGCCCCAGACGTCCTCTATGGGGATAGCAAATGTATCTATTAGATCACATTTTTCTCTACTTCGGCAAAGGAACAACGAACTGCAATATTTCTTATCAGACAACAATATGTTTCACTGGTGGGTTCAAAACACTTTGTAAACTTTTTTGGTACGAAAACCATTGAAATATTTGGTTTGAAATTACTTCCTCTTCTTTACTTCCTCTGTTGCCACTTTGGGTGTCGAGGGAAACTGTTTATTTTAATGTCAGTACTTTTCTATTTGTTTTTGTATCCTGCCTTTTTTATAAACAACTCAAGGTGGAGAACATATTTAGCACACTCCATTAATTCTTTTTACAAATCTGTTAATACAAAAAGCAGAGGAGAAGGATAAAATATGCCTCCCTCCCTCCCTCTATTTTTCACCATGTATTAAAAATGGAATATTGATGGAAGAACTCATTTTTAGGACTCTGGAAGAATTCCCTTGGAAGTACAGGAAATATTGTGAACACACTAGTTTAATTTTTAAAAGGTGAAATTTAGTGTTTTCTGTTATTCTACAGCAGGAAAGAGTGACAGTCAACATGATCTGCCACTATACAGAGATTCTCTTTTGTTTATTTCTTCATGGAAGTTGTACAGATGGCACCAAATGTACCAGTTAAAGAAAGGAAACTATGGTTTATAAACAGGTTCATAGGAAACAAAAATCATGCCTTTTGATTTTAGGTTGCCTTATGATCTCCTACAATTTAGAAGATCCTGGAGTTCTGGAAAACAGTCAAGGATCTTGAACATGGAGTTACAAAAAAGCACACAGTTCCAAGTTTCCTTTCTCAGTTGGTTCATGGTGTTTGACCTGCATTTTGGAAATATATTTATTTATTATATATATTTGGAAATATATATATATTTATTATGGTTAGCATATTGTTTTTTTCCAAGTTTTTCTCTCCATAGAAACATCACAGAGATTGTGAAAATGTGCTAGAAAGTGGGCAGGTTAAACTGTAAATAGAAAGAAGGTTAGAATAATTGAAACCATCTTAAAAATGTGATACATTAAACAGGCATAATTTAAAAAAAAAATCAGCAAGGACATTGAAAAGAAATATATCTAGCCAGGAAATGAAATCCTTGCTTGAAGAGAAAGTTGTATTATTGTTGTTGTTAAGTTGGGAATTAATTATTTACTTGGTACATTTATATCTCATATTTCCTCCAGAATCTCAAAGCAGCATAAATAGCACTCAGGTCCTCTATTTTTTCCCTACAACCACAAACCTGTGAAACAGATTAAGTTGAGAATAAGTGGAAATTTTGTATTGAATATTGAAATAATTTGTTGATTCCAAGCAAATGTGAGTTTTTTTTCATATTCTCATATTTTGTACTGTTTAAAAGTAATACTAAAACGTGTTAAAAAGATAAAAATTTAAGTGAAAAAAGTTACCAATATTATCGTAAAACTTTTATTATTTTTCTTGTAGTTGACCAGTTTTACCGAACATTTTAAGGGTCTGCATATCCTAATTCAATTTTTACATAACAAAGCAGTCTCGCAGCACTGCTGCCCAAATGAGTAGGACATGTAACATCTCAACTGGTTTTCTGTTTTTGATTCCTCCGTTGATTTTTTTTTAAATAAGATTGAAGTTGCTTTCAAGTGGTTCAGCATCTAGAATGCTTTATTTGGCTCAAACATTTGTTTAATTTCAGATGACTGAATAATATTCTGTGTGTTTTAAAGTAAAGTGCAGGGGCAGAATCCCAGACACGATGTCAGATCTCCGCTTTCAGGTGGAGCGAGCTTAAAAAGTCTGAAGTCAAGTTAAATGCACTTCAAGTAAATGAGAGAAGAGAACATTATCCAAGGGTCAGGTAAAACGTTCTGAGTGTGACACCATCGGCTCACTTGAGTGTTCATAGGTATTTACTTTCAAAGAAAGCATAATTAAAGGATGCTTTCCAGAAATCCAGGTGCTGTATATTGAGTCTGGAGTCTCCTGCTCGAAGACTAGAGGTCAGCCATTAGGTTTTTTCATAAAATGCAAGGACATTTTCTGAGCTAAAGCATTCTTAATTGGAGTCAAGAGTGTACCAAGAACAGAATGAAACACATAAACATACCATTTTGGAGATCCACCCCTGAGGTTTTCCTATTCCCTGAATGATCTCCATCTCACATAAAAGAATGAGTCAGTGATTGCCTCTGTAAATATTGGCAGCTTTCTGGGAACTCTTTGCAACCCAAAGTAAGAAGGAAATGACCACGGCCTTTATTCATCTCCAAAGGGGCTTGTTTACAGGGCTTTGAATCTTTTGGGAACAAGCAAAAGCAGATGGAAATTAATTCCCTCTGGGGCTCGGAAGGAGAAAAAACAGAACCAACTCATCTCTGTTTGGTCAGATTTTCACAAGTTTTGCTCTGTTTTCAGAACAAAGAAAAAGTACGGAAGAAGCAGCGTCTTTCTTTTTCAATTATGTTCATGGTTTTTGTTGCGGATCCAAAGAACTTCCATGTGTCCTGGTCGCTTGTGTTATGGTCGCAGTGAAGTTGCTGGAAAACTACTCATTCTTTACAAATTGTCTTCCGCTTCTCTCTTCCAAGCTGAGAGTGGAACCTGCTGGAGAAAGAGAGGTGGAAAACAACATATGCCTAAAATTAGAAGCTCAAATTGTCCAAAATCTCTAGGAAGGTACAGGCAATATTCACTTTGCCTCTCCCAGCTCTGGGTCAAATATTATATTGCTGAGAGGGAGAAAATACCTCTCTGCCTTTGGTTCTTCTTGGACTAAACATTGTCTTTGAATCAGTTGGTATCATGCTTTCAGTCTAGAAGGTTTAATTCCAGGTCTACGCCCTCTCTTCAGGATACAATACAGGTTGTCCTCAACTTATGACCAGTCACTTAGCGATCATTCAAAGTTAAGATGGACTTCCCCTGGGCTACTTATGACCTGGATTTGAAATTCTGACAGCTGGGTCCCCCCAAGGTCATGTGATCACATTTTGTGTGCTTGGTAACCAGTTTGCATTTACAGCCCCTTGCAGCATCCCATGGTCACATGACCATGATTTATGATTCTTTTTCATTGGAAATGGTAGTTTGTTTCCAGTTTCTGGCCAAAAAACACTCAGTGCAGAAATGGATTTGCTTAAACTCTGCCACGTTCATTTAATGACTGAAGTGTTCACTTAACACAATCATGGTGATTCATTTAATGACTGTGGAAAAAAAGATTGTTCAATTTCTAATAATCCATAATCACTCAAAATTATCTAGGGAGAGGCTTAACAGAAAGCAGGTATTTTCTTCACAAGGAAGAGTTTTTTTAACTAATTATGCCCCTTTAAGTTGTTGACTCCTAGTGACCACAAAAGTAGCTTTTCTCCAAGACAATCTGTCCCCAACTTGATCTTTCAGGTTTTCTGACGGTGCATTCATTGCTCTGTAGGCAACCCTACATTCATCCTGGTGCTCTTCTCTTTTCCAGCATTGTTGTTGTTCAGTCGCATAGTCGTGTCGACTCTTCACGACCACATGAACTGCATTACGCAGGCCCCCTTGTCTTGCACTGCCTCCCGGAATCTTCCCAAACCTTGTTAACCTGGGCGATGACCGAGCCGGTATGGATTTCTGTAACTTACTTCCCATCACACTGACTATGCTCTCTATCCGTCTCATCCTCTGCCGTCCCCTTCTCTTCTTCCCTTCAATCTTTCCCAGCATCACAGTCTTTTCTAATGAGTCCTTCCTGCGCATTATGTGGCCAAAGTACTTGAGCTTCAGCTTCAAT
>JANHZU010010831.1:118111-128424 GCA_032468055.1 Acrochordus granulatus | reverse complement strand
GGTGGGCAGGTACCCTGGGGTGAAACAAGCCATCATACAACCTAGTCCTATGCCATGTAGAACTTCAAAATTTTACCAGCACTTTTAATTGTACTCAGAAGCTCATTGGGAGCCACTGCAGTTCTCAGTATGGGCATGAACAACCCATAACTACGCAGGTCATTGCATTCTAGACCAACTGCAGCTTCTGAATGGGTTTCAAGGACAACCTTCTGTAGTGTGCATTGCAGTTATCCAACCAGAAAGTGACTAAGACATGAGTGACCATGAGTAGGATTTTCTGATCCAAGAAAGAGCAACTGGCACACAGGACAAACTTGTGCAAAGTTCTTTCTGGTAGGTAGCCTCATCTCTCTTGTGGTAGTTATCTTCCCTCCCACTTGCTTTTTATTTTCTCCTTCTCTGGAAATGATGGGCACCCAATTAAAACTGGTGGCAACAACAGTTTTGAGTGAAGACAGGGTCAGAACCCATCCACTACAGCCCAGCTCATTCTCTGCACAAATGGTCAGCTACCTGACTGAGGAGCAGACACACTTAAGATCCATGGCTTGGTTAGGTGAGCCAACTGCCAATTCTGGTTTCTGGCTCTCAGAGAGGGCCTCTGACCTATCAATGATGGCCCTCCAAGGAGCAGCCTTTTGAATTCTCCATCCTTGTAAGATTAAGCAAGACAGGTCTTAGGGACTTCCTGCGTGTAAGACATAATCAGAGTGTAGAAGATACTTTGGGCAAAAATGTCATAACTGTTTCTGTTTCTTAAGGTTTCTCTGACTGGAAATACATCATTCAGTTTTTATGAATTGTGTCTGGTGCAGCAGCTTGGACCAAAGATGCTTCTTCTCATGCCAGCTGCCATGGAGATCCTTCCCCTCCAAAACAAAGTGGATTAATTCTTCTTTTCTCAGAATAAAGTCATTGCTTCCCTGCTTCCTGATGAGTGGGTTCTTTTCTACCCTTTGGAGGTTCTCCCCATCACCTTGATAAGTGTCCTCCCCATCTCTGAGAATGAGGGGCTGAGATGCAGTGAATCTTTTTAAGACCGTCCAATCAACTAAGGATTTCTCAAAGGCAGAGATTTGGGGGTTCAGGAATGCTCTGCGCATTGGCCTTCAATCCAGCCCCTAGGAAGGAAACCTGGCATAGACATGGAGACTCTGCTATCCCCTATTAATGGCTCAAAATGAATGGCTTAACTGGAGAAATGATGCATTTGAGCTATGCCTTCTCTGAGAGCCAGTATGGCTATGGGGTCTCTCACTCCTTCTGAGACCTAATCAGCATCAAACTCTGCAACAAGCCATCTGAAAACCAAAACCACTTTCATTGCTCCACTGTGAGAATTAGGCAAATGCAAACTGAGTAAGTGGGCAACCAGTAACCAACAGTGGCAGCTGTGGTTTGTCTCAAGAGATGGCTCCAGAATTTCATAGGGGTTCCAACAGGAGAAACTTAAAGACTCTTTATGCATCCTTGAGCATGGGAAATAAGATATCAAACCTGTCTTCATTCATGTAGGTATCTCCTTGCGTGTTGCCTTAGTTGAGAGAAAAGGAAATTCTGGAAATAGAATTTGGCTTACTGTGAAAAAAAGAGGCAAAGAATATACAGTATGATGTTCTTGAGCAAAGACTGGCCTCTGGAATCCCACCAAATATGACCTTTAAGCAAAGGCAATGAGGATGGTTTCCATCTTCCTCTAAAGTAGTGGACATTTTACTGTCCAAAACGTATGCAGTGGAATATCATATGAGTCAAATTAGGATCACTCATGGACTTTTTAATGAGGTTTAGAATCTGGCTTGAGCAGAAATATGGTGATGCCCTCACACTTGATGCTTACCTCCTGTGAGGGTCAATGCAACAGGGTCTTCTGTGATGTCAAATGAGTAGAATGAGTTGTTAGCCTCCAGGAGTGGTAATGGGTAATGAAACACCTGGAGACAACAACGAGCTCAGAGAGCACCAAGAACTCCACAGTTCATCCCTGAACTACAAATATTCTCTTCCATAAATATGAGGAGTCCAGCTAAGAGAACAAGAAACTGAGGCCTCTGGATGCAGCTGAGGTCCAGATGGAAGTGGCAAGAATTCTTCCTTCTCAACAGCATCTTTCCAAACCTCCCATGACTGGACTGATTCCTGAGGTAGCGTCAGGTGGTGCAACATCTCCATAGTAGTTTACTCATGCATTCCAGGCAAGAAAGGGCCATAAACAGGAGATGAAATATTTGCCCAAAAGTTGAATAAACCAGGTTTTGCAGCACTCTTGATGTACATGCCTTGGTAAACTCTTGAGTTTCCTCATTCTGTGGGTTATGCAGTTCAAGCTAGGTTGAACAATGCTTACTCTATGTGTATTTTGCATGCTGCCTTGGCATAAATTGGTGACTGATCTCTTTCACCAGCTTCATTTGGCTATTAAACAGGAGAGAGAAAGGACCAAGCCTGATGGTGCCCTAGAATGAAGGGCTGCTACCCCTGATTGGACCACCCACTTAGATTGAACCAGAACTACAGCACCTTGGGGTCTCCAACTCTCAACCGTTCTGAGGATCCAGAAGGGTAGTGTGGTCAACAACACTGAGGGCCATTGAGAAATTTGGAAAATGGAGGACAGCTGCATTTCCTTCATCCAAATCACAGGTCATCCTGAAGGGTGACAGTGCAGTTTCAGTTCCACAACCAACCTGGAACTAGACTGCCACAGTTCCAGGCTGGTTGTGGAACTGAAACTGCACTTGATTGCAAACCTAGAGAGCATATTAAAAAGCAGAGACATCACCTTGCTAACAAAGCTCTGTATAGTCAAAGCTGTGGTTTCCCTCGTAGTTATGTATGGCTGTGAGAGCTGGACCATAAGGAAGGCTGAGCATCGAAGAATTGATGCCTTCAAATTGTGGTGCTGGAGAAGACTCTTGAGGGCCCTTGGAAAGCAAGATCAAACCAGTCAATCCTGCAGGAAATCAACCCTGATTGCTCATTGGAGGGACAGGTATTGAAGCTGAAACTCAAGTACTTTGACCACATTATGTGCAGAGAGGACTCATTAGAAAAGACTGTGATGCTGGGAAGGATTGAAGGGAAGAGAAGGGGATGGCAGAGGATGAGACGGATAGATAGCATAGTCAGTGTGATGGGCGTGGGCTTGGGAAGACTCCAGGAGGCAGTGCAGGAGAGGGGGGCCTGGCGTAATGCAGTCCATGGGGTCACGAAGAGTCGGACACAACTGCGTGACTGAACAACAACAAACTATAGTGTAGAATCTTATAGTAGGAAACCTTACTAGAGTTTCAGCTTGGTTCACTTGGTGCTTGGAAGCCCAGGGAGCCACACTGTCAGGGGAGTATTCCTTCCCTTGGAATCTTGAAATCCTTCTTTTATAGAACTCAATTACTCTCTGGTTATCATGATTTCCTGGAGTACAGTTCTGAAAGAGTTAGTAGAAACAATATCCAAACTGCAAAAACCTCCGGACTGAACATTCTTCAGGACATGTCTTTGCACAGAATTAAAATTACTTTTTATTGCAACAATGGTTGTTGCTAGAACACACACACACACAAATAATCATTAATGCTGATGGGGGATATGTGTATGCAAGGGACTGGAGCAGGTGTACACATCAATAAATTTCAATTGATGGTAGAAGTCTGTAGCCAGACAGCTTCATCATCTTCCTTTCAAAGCTTGTAGACAGGCAATTTTTCATGATTTCACTATTTTGGCCAAATGAGCCCTTTTAAATTAAACATACCCTTTGATTCCAGATGTTTGTTTATTTGCTCCAGCCAGGCCATAAAAAATGACTGGTTGATCTCAAATTGGAGGACTTTTGAAAAACAAAACAAAGAGGAAAGAAAAGAGAGCCTGAAACATTAAATAAGCATGGAAGTTCATAGAAAAAAATGTTTTTGCAAGGCAGCCCTTTTTTGGTTTTGGCTTATTTTCATGCAGATGGTTCCTGAGCACAACAATGTTCTGTGTAAGGAAGGGGATATGCCGCATAATTAGTAATGTTATGCTCAACCCAGAAAAATCAGTTTATTAGTATCTCTCTCTCTCTCTCTAGTTTCTGAATACTACTTATATAACCTTTAGAATACAGTTAACATCCAAAGTTCATTTTCCTATTAAGTTAAATTTTAACTAATATTGTATCAACAGGAGGAACTCTATAATTGTAGTGATTTGTTTGCAATGTGGTGAACATGTCTATGGGATCTTCTCCTGAATTTGTGAATCGGTTTAGTTTTTAAAGGGTAAACATATCATGCTGTGGAAGTAACTGCACAGTTTCCCATGTGGTTTTCTTGAGAGTGACCATTGCCCTTTTTCAGAAACTTGGAAGAGGGAAAATCTCAAGAGGATCCATTTAAGATTGAACATGCTCATTTGGCATGGAATGCTGGCTAATTGTGGACTGAATGAAAGAATGGGATTGAGTGACCAGAGTCCTAAACTGAGTCAATAGTTCTTGGTTTTATGATTTTTTAGGTTAGTATGAGGTTTATTTGTGTCTAGGCTATATTTCACTTTATTTCAAACATGGTTATGACAATCTTGGTGCATTTTAGGATTCTCTTCTCATGTTCAGCAGTAATTGCTTGAAATTCTGCATTAACTTGCAGAATTCTGCATTAACTGAGAGTCATTTCTGAGTTCAGCGTCATATAAATTTAATAAATAAAATTAACTTCAACAGGAAACACTTCTCATTACAAAATTTTGTTGAAACTTCCATTGAATTTGAATTCTCTGAATGCTGGTCTTAAACAGCATTATGTGGTATTCAGTCGGGATGGGACATCCACAGGCCATGAGCTGAATGCCCTTTCTTTTGTGATTCATAAAAAACTTGCCCAGAATGCTGAGAATCCAAAGGTACCATTTTTGTTGACATTTTCCAGTAGCATTCTACACTACAGTCTTCTATTTCATGTACCACTGCTTTGAGTGAAGGGGGCTTTTAGTCAGTGTCAACTCCTGGCAACTGACTGGGATAGTCCCTGCAGTTTTTTTGCCAAGATTTTTTGGAAGCAGTTTGCCCTTGCCTTTTCCTTGGAGCTGAGAGAGAAAGACTGGGCTAAGGTCTCTCAGCTGGCCTCATGTATTGAGACTTGAGCTCACTCTCTTGATTTCTAGCCTGGTACCTTTAACCAAATTGCTCTCATCTTGCCTAAAAGTATTATGAAACTGGCAGCTGAGTTCCATCAGATAGCACAGCTTTCCCCAATGTGGTGAGTTCATGAAATACTAGGACTATAGCTCTCAGAGTTCCCTGTCTGAAGCCATGCTGGCTAATAATCTTGGGAAATGCAGTACTGACAGATCTGGAGAGACTGTGTTGAAGAATGTTGATCTAACAATCTGTTCATACATCAGAATCCTTCCTTTGTGTTATTTTGTCCATGCCAAGAAGATGAAAGCCAGTAGGATCCCTTGTTAGCATTGCTTCTGTGAGTACTACCTTCCTTTTCAACTTCTGCTGCCAGAGAGCAGAGTTATCCTTGTTATCAAAAGAAGAAAACAAAGGAAGAAACCAAGACATGATAATCTCAGTTTCTGCAGGAAGACCCTTTGCATCAAGGATCTGCAGGAATGGAGGTGGTATGTTTGTGTGTGGAGTTGATCCTTTCTTGTTATTCTCAACAAATGTCATCTTGTGAAGTTTGAGAGCTGCCTAGAAGTATTGATTTTGTGTGAAAATAAGCCTGTATTGATGTAGTAATGAAACACACATTTCTTGCACAACTGGCAAAAAGGTTATCTTTTAATATGTCTTTTCAGAAGACTCGAGATTGGTTCTTAAGTGTCCACCAGTTTTGAGAAATCACAGGGGACCTTCTGTCTTCCCACACACAGGAGCATGTTATGAGTAAATCTGTGAGAACATTGAAAAATCACTCACTGAGTCTGCATTTTGCAGCCTGTGAAAAACAAAATGCATTGGGGAGCAATTTTAGTCCTTACATACCACTAAGGAAACCAGACACTTTCCATCACATCACTGAACACAAATGAGTAATACAGTGAGACATCGGTGTATTATTTCTTGACAGAGCCAGTTTGGTGTCAAGGCTAAAGGCACCAGGCTAGAAACCAGGAGATTGTGACATTTTGTCCTGCCTTCCTCACAAAACCACTGGATGATTTTAGACCAGTCACTCACTTTCAGTCCCAAGAAGAAAGCAAGGTAAAACCTTTCCTAAAATGTTGCCAAGAAGACTGCATGAACTTGTCCATGTATTCACCAGGAGTTGAGAGTGACTTTAAGTCATGGAAGCACTCTGATGTGAAACCCCTCAAATTAAATGCATTGTGTAATTTGTATTTACTATATGGAATTAATGTGCTAAGAAAACTGAAGAACTACATTCTATCAAAGATGACCACTGAATTTCTTCTGAAGGTCATTCTTTTTTGCTTCATGGAAAAATAGGCCTCATTTTAAGTGCAGCTTAACTAATTGTATGCATAAATTGGCTCCATCTGAAATTCCAAATCCAATATTATCCAATATGCAATTTTTAAAAGCAATTCTTGCTTGCTATAGGGGAAGTTATTTTTTACCAAGTGATTTAATAATTATATTTTAAAATATCCTCATATCTTCTAAATGGAAAATATGTACAATGTAAAAACATGGCCTCATTTCAAATATTCTAAGTAAAAGATTAAAAAGTTTACACCCAAAAACAAATGCACACACACACATTTTGGGGGAAGAGAAACAGACAACTTGTAAGGTGTGGGCCATGTCCCAGCCCACAATTTTGATTGTATTTCAGAAATTTGGTGTCAAATGGCATATTTTTGGTGGCAAAATTTTCACTTGATTTTAGAATTTGGAGCCGTTTTAAGAGTGGAATGGGAGTATAAAGTATTCATGAGATAAATGGAAAATTTTCCGGAATGTCAAAACATTTCTAGTGCTTAGAATGGAATGGCTTTCAGACAATCTAGAAAATATTTGGAGGTGGCCTGAATTTAGAGATGAGAATAATGGCCATAAATATGGAGAGGATCTCAGCAGCTTTCTTGTAACTAGAGACTCTACTCTTTGAGAAAGATTCTTGTGAGCTGGAAACTAAATTAAGATATTCTCTCTATATGTATATAGATTGTTTGGGATGCTGTCACATTTTCATAAAAGCAGACAATGTTGTAGCTTTAAACCACAGGGTCCAACCTTTTGGCTGTTTCGGCTGAATATAAAATATATATTTAATGTACTGTTTATGTAAGTACATTACGCGTGTGCGTATATACAATTATTATAATATAATGTATTTGTAACTTAGTGTAAATAAATTACAAACTTGCTTTATTCTTAAGTATTTTTTATGATCTTGTTGGGCTGCATTACTAGCTATTTAGGACCGCATGCACCCTTGGGCCACAGTCAGTCACGCCTACTCTAAACGGTCACTTACAATAGCAATCTGTAAAAATATTAATGGATATTTTTTATGATGGAAGAAATAGCCATACGTATCCAACGTTTTTTCTTTGGGTGGGGAAAGAGATATCAATGCTCCTGTTTCTATTTAAAAATGCAGCATTTTGTTTTAAACGTGATGGAACCACTTCAGAATGAACTAGGAATGGTGGGGTGAAAACATTTCAGTTTGTCTATAAAGATACTGTTTTAAGATAGTATAAACCAGATTTTCTTCTAACAAAAAGGCTATTAGAATTTTTTCCTGAACTGGCTGTATAGTTGACTCTATACTCAGATTGCCTGTAGAGACAAACAAGCCTTGCCTTCATTCTGCTTTGGGCAGAAAGCTCAGTCAGAACGAAGCCAATGCTTCTTGCTCCAACTCTATTTTGTGTTTGTAACTTGGCCGCATTGCCTAATTGGGCCATATTATTATTTGCTCTCACTGCTTAGTGTTGCATGCAGTACAGAGAACTACTTCTAGTTCGTGAAGGAGATGAACAAATAACCTTCCTTTGTTTCTTTCTTAAAGCTGTTTCTCCTTCCCTCCTTCCCCCCGATAACCACCTCTTCAGGTGCATTTGGCACTGTTTCTCCCGTTTCTATAGACAATATGTACAAGTGCGTGGATGTGTATACACTTGCCTTTGAATCAGTATTGATTCCTGGTGGCTGACTTGACAAATCTCTGCAGTTTTCTTGGAAAGATTTCAGAAGTACTTTGCCATTGCTTCCTCCCTAGGGCTGAGAGAGAGGGACGCCCACAGTCACCCAGCTGGCTTTATGTCTAAAGCTGGACTAGAACTCATCCTCTCTCGATGCCTGGTGCCTTAACCGCTACCCCAAATTGGCTCTCATATGTACAAATACTTGTGCAGAATAGTTAAGGAGTATGTGAATTACTGAGGCTACAGAGCAAATGAGACTAGATTCCAATATTCAAGAGACAAGCCATCTTATCTCTTGATTACTGGAATCTAGACTATTGGAAGCCTAGAGTGGAATCTTAAGAATGGATATTTTAACCAAAATATTAGTATGTGGGAGACCTCACAGACTTCAAATCTAAATGAAAAATTTGCCGAGGCATAACTCTTTGGGGTTCATGACTGACGGCTTCTTGCTTTCTAGGCTAACTATAACTGTTCTAATGTGCGGCAGTGCATATTTGACTGACGAGGTATTAAGGATGATTTGGAAATTAAATAAGGAAAGTAGTGTTGAATTTGCAAAGCAAGGAAACTGCAGCCAGGAATGTAATTTAGGGTAAAGAGTAATAATGAGAGCCCATAAAATAAATAGCCATGATGTTAAATAGACTGCGGATCATTGGCACATCGTGACATTGCTTAGATTGTATGCCAGTTAAGAAATGTGGTAATAAGCATTTGCAGGTTTTGCCAAGCGGATTTCTGAAATATTAAATTTCATTTATTTTGGAGGGAATGGGAGATACAGGAGGTGTAGTGAGGCAGAAGTCTTCAAGGAATCTACTGACCAGTTCATTTTTTTTTAATCACAACTACTTTATCCCTCTTTGTGTACAGCATTTTTAGAGATGTATCATCAGAGGGCATTCGTTTCCCCAAAGAGAGGGGTGGCTCAACTTTTTCCATTCCCCACAGGAGAGAAGTTCTCTCCCATAAGAAGAAGAACAGCTTTTAATGCAAAAAAATAAACAGCAAGGAAAGCATATGATGCAAATCTTTCCACTGTGGTGACTCCAACTTCTGGTGATAACCCCTAACATAAATTACATATGAGGTATGTCTGTAAGGGGTGATTTAATAAAACAGTCAAGATGGCAGCAGCAGTGGTGTGATTGAAGCATAAGAACAGAAATAAAATCATATTGTTGTGACCACCATTTTCACTTTTTTTACCACATCCTGCACACATCCTACCTGAAGTTTCTAGCATTTGTTAAAAATTATTTTTCAGATACCTCCCTCCCCTTGATCAAGATACAGTGACAAAATGCTTCACGTTTCACACACACGTTCACTTTTATAATCTTATAACCTGCCACAACTAAACCAAAAAGACTTCCTTCTGTCTTGTATAATATCATGGCTTTAGAAATCAGGTTTTATGCTAGTGAACACTGGAGATCAACGGGGAAGTGGCCAGCAATAGGCTCAACAGAAAGAGCTTCTCTAATCCCCTGACAGAATGTCCCTAGAGAATGTGGCATCCCTATGATGCGGAACGCAACTCAAACTTTCCCTGATTGTAGTATTTGGTCAGGCAGAATTTCAACAATTTGCCCACACACATTTTTCACAGATATCTAAGATGGATTTGTGCTTAGGCTGTGACGTTAGAAATGGCTTTGCATGAACTAGCAATGCAAGCATAAATATGTAACTTAAGGACACCAACAGATTAAGTTAGGAAAATAAGTGGGGGGATTATTAAAACTTGATCCGTCTTGAAATATTAGAGCACTTCTTTCCATCTGACATTTAGCAATTATTTGAAATGTATTTTGGCTAGGACATGCACTGAACACTGTATTTAGGTTAGGACATAGAGGTGCTTACAAAACCATTTGGTCTGCAGTGACTGTTCCGCATTGCCGTTGTTGGGGAGTGCTTGTCACAAAAGCTGATCTAGAGATTATTTAACACCCTTGAAGAAGAAAAGGGCCTTTAGGTTGGATCAGATGCTGGTTGGTTTCACTATAACAGCTCTACAAAGAGGTTGCTGTAGCAAACTACTACTAAGTTGCTACTAAGAAAACTTGCCTAGGAAGCATTATGAATCAAGCTTGACTCAAAGAATATTTTACAATGGAAGTTGCTCTACTTTGCCTCCTTTAGTAACCTCCACATCACCTCTGCTATCAGCTTTCATATGTTGTGTGTAA
>JANHZU010010831.1:98612-108658 GCA_032468055.1 Acrochordus granulatus | reverse complement strand
CACAGTGGACACCATGAAATTCAAAGAACACAAAGAAAAATATGTAATTCTTGGCTCTGTTGTCTTCTCCTGAGCTTAAAGATAAAGACAAAAAAGTATGATGATGCCACAGTTTTGCATTCCTATAGAAGTGTCACAAATTCATTATTTTCCAATGTGATGATGAGAACAGGAAATCCTACACATTTGTTTGGCAGGATAAGAAAATGGAAAGAATCTGTCACTGGAATCAAGTTGGTACTCAGTGATAAAGCATATCCAACCAATTTTCATGCTTGAGAGATCAGTTTTGCAACTCTGATGTAACTGGAAAGGATAAACTTGCTCTTTTCCCATGACTAGATTCTGCAATAATCCAGGGGTATATGAAATTTGAATCTAGCACCAGAGAACTAGATTCAGCAGAAATGCTGAAATTACTGACTTCTGACTAGTTTGACTGAAATTGCTGCAGATTTTTTTAAATAAATACAGTAAATGCTATTAGTAAAATTTACAAATGCTCTAAATACTAATAGTTTTTACTCTTTTAATGATTTTGAGGTTCTGCTTTTCGGAGTTATTTTTGTGTTTGTGTCTCTCTCTGTGTGTTTTTCACTTTATAAACTGCTCAGAGCCACATATATGAGATGGGTGGCTATATAAATTAAATAAATGAATGAAAACAGGAAGCAGAAAAACAGGATGACTTTCTTTAATAAAAAAGATAGGTAAAGGGCTCAATTCAGTATCTACAAGAATTTTGCCTTAAACAAGAACAGCAACAGATCTTTTTTGTTTGGACAACTATGAATTGAACAACTTTGAACAACTTGAATGCAACTTTGCCTTAAAGCCTTATCATGATGTGGAAGTTCCATTCAAAATATTGAAATCCATATTGTTAAGCCATTCCAATAGGGTTTCAACAAGGAAAAAAGGAAGAACGCAGATTTTTCTCTCTGTGTGGTGTGTTTTTTTTTTAATGCTAGGATTAAGGCTAAAGTACAGAATCTTAAAAATAATAATAGGAACTTCCAACTCCCTTCATTTATTCAAGAGCTCATTGTACATCTCTTTTTCCTGCACTATTTGCAGCATGGATTCAGCTGCTATTGATGTGATTAGTGTGACGGAATATAAGTAAACTACTAAGAAACTCCTCTCTTAGTTACTTATGTAAAAAATTCCCACCTTTACATGTATCAGGTCCTGATATTCCTCAGTCTACATGAGACACTGAATGGAGGATCAGGGGGAGGGGTGGGATGGATATGAAAGATAAATTTATTCTTTATATAGACCAGCCTTAAGAGATTTTACAATTTTGACATTCTGAGTCTAGAAACAAACAGGTAACCAGGGAAGATTAGACAAGATCAGAGAAATAAGCTTCCTTGGACTCGTCTCCAAAATAGATGGTGACACTACTTACAAATTATGGTTCCCATGTGCTTTTCAAGTGAAGCCACAAAAATTGCTTTACTGTAGTCCAGCCTCAGGGTTATTGAAACACCAAGAAATTAGACCAGATTTCTCTCCAATAAAGTGTGCTGCAGTGTATGATCAACAGATTCTTTGGTTGCATTTGGATTCAGTTCAGTTTGCTTATCCTAGTCTTTCACATTCCCAAATTATGATTCACATTTTTTTTCCATTGGCTGCTTAGAATCAGATAAAAATGGAAAAGAATACTGAACATGATCATGAGAAGTTAGATTTCTCAGTACACACAGCCATTTAGGTACACATGTGAAATAAAACAGAATCTGGTGGCGCTGCCTTACAGTAGACACTGATGCCTAACACCACCTTCTGAGATCTGTCCTTCAGGAATTACCAGAGTCATCAAATGATAATGTCCTCAGTCTTATCCCTGCTGGTTGGCTCAGAGAGAATATCATGGTTGACAGAATCATCTGCCACTTGGTGTTCAGTCCCGCTGTCTGGCTTTTGATAGCAAATCAGGCTTTGGTAAGATGGATCAGAAGCCTCCCTTCTAGGCTTTGCTCAGCACAGACTGGTTTCCGCTACCTAGTGGTAGTAGTAGAGCAGACTTCCTTGCAGCCACTGCTGTTGAGACTACTGCCTTATTTAGAACACACAGTGTCCTCCCCATTGGAAAAAGCATGGAGCAAATGTTGTAGCAGATACTCAAATAGGAATGCCTGAGGTTGGTTCTGCCTGATCCTAGCCACTATTTGTCTTCCTTCTTTGAAAAAGACGCAAGGTGGCTGACACAAAATTACACTGGCAAGATACTTGCCACCTTGTTGGTCACTGGAGATAGATACAGAGTTTGGGAAGAAGGTAGAGTCTGGTTTGAAA
Organism: Acrochordus granulatus; assembly: GCA_032468055.1. NCBI lineage: Eukaryota > Metazoa > Chordata > Lepidosauria > Squamata > Acrochordidae > Acrochordus > Acrochordus granulatus. The sequence goes on along the minus strand of JANHZU010010831.1, from coordinate 106,351 downwards.
CCCAGGGCCAGATGGGCAGCTAGCAGGACCAATTAGAACCTCCAGCTGGAAGTTCTCCATCTCAGCATTAGGTGGACACAATATTTTTTGTTTGAAATTAATGAAGCCAGAATAAATGGGATTCCAGTGTGAGATAGGATGATTTTATCACAAAAAGATGGAATAAATTGGAGATTAGGAAGTGTGTCAACCCTTCAGTAGCTCCTGAAATAATGAAAACTTTTTCTTTGAAGCCACTATTGTGTCACTGATTTTAAATTTAGACAAGGATTATTTTTTGTTTCAATAGCTGAGACAGGAATAAACAAGTATGTTTTGCTTTCTCTATCCCTATCATTTGCATCTTCTTTGAAAAAAAACAGCAATGCAGGCTAGTTCTGTGCTATTTTCCATATTACCCTGCAAATTAAAGTCTGCACAAAAAATTATATGCAGGTTTGTATGTAATTTCTCTAATTATGTATATTTGCAAGGAATTATTTTTAATACATGCTTTTTCATACAGTATTTTTCCTGATAGAAGTATTTTTGTGCATTTCTTTTTAATCAGAGAACTGAATCAAAAATTTAAGAGAAATTAAAGCAAAAATGATAATGGTGTTCCACTTCAGATTAGTTTGGATAGTGCAAAATAGTTTGTTTTTGTTTTTTTTCATGAAAATGTGAATCACACTCATGAGCTCAAAATCCCTACTTTAAATGCAGGAGGATCCACTTTAACTTTCAAAGTCAAAGTGGTGTATAGAACTTTTATTAATGTTTTAAACTAAAGAGAGTTTAAAACATTGGTAAAAGATCTATACACCACTTTGACTTGTGACTATGGCACATTATTGGTAATTGGAGTAAACAGTCTTGGACTATATGGCCCAAGGTAGCAGTTGTCCTGGCCAAAACAAAACAAAATTATGAAATTTAATGAGATAACAAAATCTCATGGGAGATTTCGTGAAATCTGAGATTTTAACCACTTTGTCTAATAGGGTTCCAGATAGTCATGTGAGATTCTTGAACTTCCAAATAATCATCAAAAAAGGTTATTACCCACATTAAAGTATCTGATTTAGAATGAAGTAGAGAGCTTCCAGTGTTCTGAGACTAGGATGGTGAAATTCAGGAGCAAAATGTATGGTGTCATTGTTTTTATTATCTTAGGTTTTGTAAGGGTAAGGTAAGACTCTCATTTCCTCCACTCAGTGTAGCTTCATTATTAACAAAATGGTCAAATATGGCTTTGGCAACTCAACCTTAGATTATCAAACTATTATTAAAGGTTACTAGGCCTGCTGCTATTCAGTTTTTCAAATAATATAGATGTGAGAGTAGATGGAATGTTTACCAAATTTTCAAATGATACAAAGCCAGAAAGGGTGACTAATACTTTGGAGGAGTGGGAAAAACATTTTAAATGATTAGGGAAAAATAGAACAGTGGGTGGAAACAATATCAGATTTAACAGGGAGAAATGTAAAATCATGCATCTGGATAAGAAATGTGGAAGAAACTTGTATGGGATGGGGAAGATTTGGCTCAAGAGAAGCTCATGTGAGAAGAATTAAGGCAAACCAGTGGCTCACAAGCTCAGCGTGCCCCAACAATGTAAGGCAGCTGAAAAGAAGGCCAATGACATCTTGAAGAGCATTCAGAGGAGCACAGAATCTAGATTGCAGGAAATATCCTGATATACTATATTTTGGTCAGGCATCACTTTACTTCTGCATACCCCAATTTAAGAAAGACATGGATAAAGTGGAACAAGTTTAGAGAAAAGCTACCAAGATGGGAAACAGATTCCAAGGTTGAAAGACCTAGGTATCTTTAGTTTGCAGAAGAGAAAGTTGAAAGGGAACATGATAACCGTCTTCAAATATCTGAAGGTCTTTTGTACTGTAAAGGGCTTGGATTTATTCTCACATGTTCCAGAAACTAAAATGAGAATTAATGGGATGAAACTTCAATGATGAAGATGCAGATTAAACATTGGGAAAATCATCTCGAACTGGCACAGTGGAACAGGTTACGGTATGGAGTGAGGTCTTCTCCTTTACTGGAAGTTTTTTAAACAGAGGCCAGATAGTCACCTGTCAGGGATAATGAAATGATTCCTGCAGCATGCAAGGTGTTTGGACCTCCTAGGTACCTTTCAGTTCTATGATTTTCCCCTTAAATACCCAAAAGCACCCAAATATTTTAGCCGTTAACCCTCCAGTGACATCATCATATAATCACATGGCCCCCAGATGGTCAAGAAGTTGAGGTATACCTACATAAGAATGTCAATGCTCAATTTAAGTTTTGTGATTAGTTATCAACAGCCCATCCTCAGTGGCAGTGAATGCACCATCATTCTCTCACTTGTATCTGTAAAAATACCTGCTGATCTATCTTAAGTTATCTGAAATTAATCCTCAGTCCCCTGTTCATGGGACCTTTCTGACCAAATGCTTTGTTCTCATGAATCGGAGTGGCAATACTTTCAGGCCTGCAGTTAGATATTGTCTGGTGAAATGGTGTGCTGACACAACAGCCAGGTATCTTAGTCAAGTTTATTCTGATTAAAATAAATCATAAATTGTTGCTGTAGTCCAGATCCAATTGGCTTAATTAAGAAAACTAGGAACACTGACATTCTGGTCACAGTGTGCACAAGATCATGCCAATGTTCTAACATCAAGAGGGAACATGGGGTTTCCAAGTTTGCAAGGCAATGATATAAATGGCAAGTGAGGAAAGGAAATAGGCACAAGGAAAATATATTTGTTTTAGATCACAACCTTCTGGGAATTTCTTCTCTGAAGAATCTCTAAAACAAATGAGAGTTGTATTTGAACAGCTCTTGCTCATTTTAATGGGGCTTGGGTAGGAAAACTGCTACATATAATATTTTTATCTGAGCCACCTAAATATCTAATATTGTTTATTGTTTTCTTTTGAAATGAATAATGAATCATTGTTTCTCACATAAGTTTTATATCACATAATTCTTTGTGTAATTTAGAAACAGCAATAATGTATGTTGACCTTTCCAGTGTAGTGTTAGACATCGAGGAAGCTCAGTTATATTTTACAGCATTAAAATATAAGCTAGGAAGATAGGAGAAACAGAAATAGAAGATTAGATTATTCAGATAATTGTGAATTAGACTACAATATAAATTGCAATATAATTGATTAAATATTTAATGTCAGTTTTTCCTATACTGAATAATTCTATTGCGTGAGATAGATAGATAGATAGATAGATAGATAGATAGATAGATAGATAGATAGATAGATAGATAGATAGATAGATGATGGATGGATGGATGATATCTTTATTTAAAATCCATTTTGTGCATTGCACGTAACACTATTTTATGTCCTGACTTAAGTAGTAGAAATTAAGGGACCTAGGATATGAAAAAGCTATTTTTGAGCACAGATTCTTCCTTATGACATTTTCTGTCCAAAGATGCTTGTTTATTTCCATTTTTAAATAAATGTCAGTGATATTTTAAAATAAAAATTTCCACCGTATTGAAGCCTGGTGAGTCTTATTTTTAAGTTTTGTGTTTGTTTATTTCTTCAATGTTAGAGATACTATTAACAGTTACAACATCAATCTTTTTATTTCAATCTTCTGGTCAGTATTCCCTGCAAGGAGAAAGGTGGGGATGGGGGATAGATTGTTGAAAGACGCATTGCCCCTGTTCTATTGCTCATGTACCCCAAAGGGCTAGAGTTTCTGGTGCATGCACAATAGAACAGGAGCAATGAACCAGCAACATCCTGCAGATGCCTCTGTTTCAAACATAACCTTTGGGTTATGTAAATAATCACATGAAATAAGGTTGCAACTGAGACTATTAAGGGTCACTCCAGACTGTAAATGTTCTTATTAGGTGGACATCTCAGCAGGTGAACACTGCAGAAAACATAAAATACCTCAAAGAAAAACTGGGATGCCATCTACTAGCTGAGCTCCCTGGTAGGCTCTACATTGCTCATTCACACATATAAGTAACTTTTTTCATGCTACTGTCATGTACAAATAAAACAGTTTCAATTCCTGAATGCTGGTCATGTGAGGTTGAGTGTAAAGAAAATAATTAATTAATAATAATAAGAAGAAGATCTTTGTTTGAGTGGCAGGTTTGTTGGTGAAATAATCATTGACAAAATGAGGAGGTCTGTAATCCAGTTGCTTCCATAAAGTCCATATCATAATTTATCAGACTGAATTCAAATTAGCTTAAATTTGTAAGGTAATTGAAATGCTTTTCTTCATATGTCCTGAAGAATCTAGGCAGTACAACTCATTTTAGTGTGTAATCTATACATACATGGTATTTTATGGATATATTGCTAGATTTATGTTCCTGTAAAATGATGGTTATTATGAGTCCAGAATTATATTTAATCCCTGATTTTCTAATATGCCACCATAAATTAGAGCCTTCACCACCAGGCTTTCAACAATCTGGAGTTCACTATTTTGCTCTGATACATCTCTAGTAACTTTCTGTTATAGGGTAGTTATGTGCCAAAATAGGGCAGGGGATGAAAAGCATGTTTCAAATGACAACATGAGAATCTAGCGTTTACATCCACACATGTTATTTCTAATCCATTCATAGAATTCTGCAAAAATAAGACAGTATCACCTCATTAAATGGATTATCTCATAAAGACAATGAAAGAATTAAGATTGCCAAATAAATCTATCTCCTTTTTATCAGGAGGTAAAATAGTAGCAGGAGAAAAAGAATCCTGCTTGTGGGGAGCAGAAGGAATTGCTAATTATTATTTTTATTTCCTCAAAAGTACTAGACTTATAATCTGTTTCATTGAAAATAATAAAGAAATACCTTGCACTTTTATGACTAAATTATAAATACAGGAACTATAGATAAGCTGTAAGTATAAGCATGCTGCAAAAATAATAGATACCATTTGAGTTTTCAGAAGACGGGGAATATATGAAGTATCAAGGCAGTGACTATTTGTCTTCATCTATATTGTATATGATGTTGCTTTACTGGTGGTTGATTTTTGAAAACAGGCTACAAAAATGGGAAAGTATTTTTCCTCCAGTCCAGAGTTCTGCAACTGGTCAGTATGAAATTGATGATTTGGGGGGAAAAAATCATCATTAGTGAACCACCCTTGCTTCAGACAGCAGAAATTTTCTTGCTCTTTTTCGTTACCAGGAGGTTGATATACCTGGAGAATTTTAAGTTAGCCTGATCTGAAGTTGTGTGCTAATATTAAAAGGTAGAAATTCTTTTGAGTTTAGCTCAGATCTTGGTGACTTTGTGGATTGTTGGATTTTGGGCAAGAGAAGGGGTTTGATATTGCCACCTAAAAAGGTGCCATTTTGTCCTTTCCCTGGATCATAAGTCCAAAAACTTTAATTTCAGGAAAGAGACAGTGACCAGTATCTTTCCTGCAGGACCCCAGGTATGAGAACTAGTCAGAGGATACTCACTCATTCCTTCTTATTATTATCCATTTTTTTATTTCAACTATCTTCTAAGTCTCTGATCTTGTGATACATGATACTGATTTAAATTCTTCATGAATCAGTGGGCTCCTTCTAGCAATCATCTTAACTCATGCTTCTCAAGCTGAAAGTGGAATTGCCACTTCCTTCCTTCCTGGTAAATCAATGAAAAAGGAGAAAAATGACTGGTTGAAGCATAAATAATCCTTTTTTTCCCCAAGAATCTTGGGAAGGATGCACCAGATCTGTGGGCAAAAGGCTTGGAAATCCTTTACAGAAGTAGCAAGGCCCAAGCACCACAGCCTTTATGAGTGCATGCCTTGAATGTTCAACCACACACATCTGTAAAAGTAAACATTAAATACTTGTGAATCAGATAGAGGCCAAGGCATTCCAGCTTACTTTCCACAAAAAAGTGCCATTTTGTCTTTTCCCCTTGTGAGAAACCCAAGAACGTTCATTTCAGGAAGGGTATAGTGGCCATAAATAGAGGCATGTTTTCTTGAAGACCTGAAAAGACGTCTTCTGAACTTGCAATCATTTCTTTTTATGAATGTACTTCAATCTATAGATGGACTATTTCACCCCATATTATTTTGTTAGTTGCATAAAAATATAAAATCTGCATGCAGGATACATCACACAAGCACTTAACTCAATCAAGTCAAGTAAAGATCTACCAGAGGCATTCATGAAGCATACTGAGCTTGGGTAGGATGGACCATCTTTTGTGTATCTATTGTGCAAACCTAATCCATTGACTAAGCTCATGATTCAGTGCATTGTGTGAATCCAAAAAAAGGCTGAATTCTCCAATCATGTTGTTTTGTCAAGCCATCATTGTCTGTCGTTTTCTCTAAACATCCTTAGTTCATGTTTGTGCTAAGTGTGATATGGCCCAGTTAGTGAATGGAATGGGAATCAATGGAGTCAAATTGGGTAAGATTTGCCCCCAAAATGTATCAGGCTGAAGCACACAATGATGAGAAAATGTGACTGGAATGATACAGGGAAATGAACTTTAAGGTATATCTCCCCAGAGAGAAATTACAGTGTCTAAACCTTCTTTTCTTCCCACTTTAATTACAACCAGTTTTTTTTTCTAAATCTATTACACCCCCGCAGGTCAAAATGATTTATTTCTCTATTTTTGGACATGTGAGTTCTATTCTGCTGTTGCCAGTGTGTGTTCAACTGTGCCAAAAACCAAGCAGGTTTGTGGTTCCTTTGTAACATCAAACAAGGACATTTATCATAGAAATTTATCATGTGACAACTAAACAGATGGTTTGGGTATTCTGAAAGTGGATGCCGCGTCTTGATCAGAACACGGAATTTTTTTGGGGGGGGCTTACAAAGATGACATCAGTTTCACAGTAAAATTGCCACTTGGTTCATATTTTTATTTAGTGGAAGAGAAAATATTAAGGTAATGGCAGTTATTGCTTAGAACTCATTTTCAGCAAGGAAATCTAATTATGACCAATTCCATTCATAGCGGAACATCCCCTTGGCTTGCAGAGTGCTGTGAAGTATATGCAAGGGCAGATTGCTTAATCCTGACTCTACTGACCCCATATATTTTATGAAAATTCTTCCTAAATATGTACACAGTGCTTTAATTTTATTGGAAGATTGCATCCTAAGCTTTCAATAAGTTGAAAACACAATCTTTGCACGGTGAGAAGTAAAAGTTATTGACTGAAGTTTTAAAAAATCGGACAAGATTTTCTGATAGGTTCAACTGCGCACATTTTCAAGATATAAGGTATTTAAATGTGAATTCAGAAACTATTGTTTCACAGAAGGAGGGGGGGAAAGCATGAGAGCGTAAAAGCCCATGTATCTGAATAGAATTTGACAGAAGTGACCATTTGTCCCAAAGGTGACAAGAATGGCTGCTACTTATAGTCCTTGACATACTTATCTTAAATTTAATCACTGATTACAAATATAGTACACATATTTGCAGGAATAGTAATTGCTAGAAGGAAAGAATTTTGTGGGAAAACAGAAATGTCTTTGTTGCTTCCAAGAATGTTCCGAATATAATTTTATAATATGAACAAATATATATATATATATATATATATATATATATACACATATGTATTTATATATATCAATATACATATATATATATATATATATATATGTGCAAGTTCTTGTAATGATGAACCATAGATACAGTGGGGCAAAAAAGTATTCAGTCAGCCACCAATTGTGCAAGTTCTCCCACTTAAAAAGATGAGAGAGG
>JANHZU010010831.1:83372-93947 GCA_032468055.1 Acrochordus granulatus | reverse complement strand
AGTGACCTATAACCAGTCCTTGTACTTATGGCTGTCACAGCCTCCCTGCAGCCACATGATCAAGATTTGGGCGCTCAGCAGCCAACATGTATTTATGATGGTTGCAGCATCCTGGAGGCATCACATCATTGCCATTTGTGACTCTCCCACTGGCTACCCACAAGCAAAGTCAATGGGGGAAGTTGGATTTGCTAAACGGCCACATGATTCACAGCAACCTGCAGTGATTTGCTTAAAAAAATAGCAAAAAAATAGTCTTAAATGTGGATGTGATTCACTTAACAACTATCTTGCTTATCAATAGAAATTATGGTCCCAGTTGTGGTTGTAAGTGGAGGAATACCTCCTTTTGAAAGGAAAACAATATCTCCCCCCAATAAGTAATAATTAAAATTGAAGGATCACGGATAATAAAGTACAGTAATTCAAGCAAGTGGGGATTGTCGAATTGTTCTGAGGTGTGAGGATTGTCTGAAATTAATCTTCAGACTTGTAACTTAAAAATAAAACAAGCATATATTGGTGCCCTCTAAAATCATTATGTCAGTTATATACATTCTTTAATTAGAGAGAACACCCTGTGGGATAGGGTTATTAATTGGACAATTTCAAAAATTAAAACTTGAAGCCAGAAATTATCTGGCATTCATTTACTAGTGCTTGGTATAATAGTTCCCACATTATCATGACTGCTTTAAAGCGTCTTGAGGTGCACAATTAGAAACATGTATTATGATTTAGAGTGTACAAATTACTCTAAATCTTCTGTCAAAAGGCAGGCAATGCATGTGTGGTCAATAGCCACAATTCCTGAACTGAAAGAGGCTATCTGATGAGACTGTGATGACACCAGAAGGTGTGGGGCTGATGTATTGTGATCCATTTTTCCAAGGTTTTAAGAGCATTCAAGGATAAGAGGGGAGCTTTCTGGAAGACAAACCCTCCCTGTTGCCAATTCCCCAAACATTGAAAAAAAGGCCACAGATTGCCACAAAGTCTGATTTACACTGTGAGCAGAAATGGACTGCAAAAACATTGCATCCATTAACTTTTATGGAAAGAGGAAGAAGGGAATGGTTTGGAAAGATAGGGAATCCCCTCTTGAAATGCAGCCTTGTAGCAAATGGATTGGACAGCTCAATTTAAGAATGTGATCGGTTGATGAGTTTGGACAGGCCATGTCACTCCAGAAGTATTCAGATAAGTGGAAGGTAGAAGTCAGAGTAATAGCTCAGTCCAAGATCCTGCTAGTTTGCCTACTAATGGACTGATGTTTCACCAGAAAAAAAAAAGATCTACAATTATGTGGTTAACCTTAATATTTTTTTTAAAAAAAGGGGAAGGGCAGCTTTGAAAAACTTGTAATACAAGAAGGTGATCAAAACAGCCAAGAGTTTTAGCTTTTGCTTTTATGTCCTGTAGATAGCACCACCACCACCCATCCCGATTAATGATGGAGCTCAATAAATTACAAGGCAAAAATAATAAAACGAAGCTGACTAAAGTTAGTTCGTGTTCACATATGTTATTTATTTAAAATCTGGATGGCGTTGGAGAACTGCTGACTCTGTGGGATAAGAAGTATTGGTGTAATTTCAGGGAGGATAGGAAGGCTTTAACGCGATACATTTGCTTGGATTAATTTGACATGCTGAAAAGGAGTCCACTTTGATTTATGTTTTGAACCAGACCAACCATTGATTTTCTTAAGGAGAGCAAGTAAAATGTTGCATAGATACTTTGTAGTATATTTCAAGATATTTTGCATGTAGATATATGTGGTTAGTATCTTGCTGTGGCTGTTCGCTCAGATGTTTATGTTAACAGAGCCATGTTTCCAAATTGTTTGCATTTGCTAAGCCCTGTCCATTTGACTCCTGGGCCAACAGTCTCACAAATCAGCCACAGACCCAATGTTATTAAGAGAAGCATTTTCTTCCAAAAATTCATATAATTTTTGGAGAATAAAAGATGTTCTGTTGATTCCTTTGGAGAACCCCAACATTTCTGAAACCACCATTTTGAGACTTGATGCTACAGCAGATGCTGAACTATATAGAAATTTTGAAGTCTGGGCTTGATTCAAGGTCTCCATGTAATTCAGTAAAACAACCTACATTGACTAGAGCCAATCTAGTCTGAATCTGCTAGATTTCATTAGATTCTGATTCTCAAACAATATCTGGAAAATCAGAATAATGTGCCCTGTATTTGAAGAGCCACAAACTGAAAAGAAGGAGGAGGAGGAGAAGGAAGAAAAAGAAAAGGGGATAAAACTTAGGTATAGGGATAGTGGAGAAAATCTTCATTTATTTCTGAAATAAATTTCAGAATTTATTTCTGAAAATATTTCATTTATTTTAAGAAGTTCCTAAAATTTTGAACTTCCAATAGTTCATTCGAATTAAATAACTCTAATTGTAAATTAATAAAAATATGATTATATATTGTGATTATTTTGCATATTGCTTATCATGATCAATGACCAGCTGACATAAAAATCACTAAAGAATTGAAGAGAAAATATATAAGAGGTAATCAAAATAGAAGGTACAAGGTCACATTTATGTATACCTAGGTATACTTTAATAAAAAAATGAATAAATTTACATTTGCTATTACAAAGGAAAAATAATAGAGAAATTAATAGTCTAGGGGTGGTAGATGTTTGATAGACAGATATCCCACTCTTATAAATATCATCTGAGATCAGATTTCCATAGCTGTGATGCAACCTTTAGTAACACATGTAGAGAACTGTTAATCTAGTGGTCTGAGAAGAGAAGTAAGATCTGCATCTCATTTTCTCTACCAGGTAAGTCCTTTAAGGAAGGAATGATAAGGGTGTATATACAGTACTGTATATATACCACCCTCTTTGTTTTAGCGAAGTACTAATGACCATCCGTAATTATTTTTCGGTCTCAGTATTAATATTCAGACAGAATGTACAGGAAGTATGTGCACAAAATCTAAACAAACACAATTTTCAGAACAAAATGGCTTTTTCAGGCAAAAGTCAGCATTAAATAATTAATACTAAATACTAGCCATTTTAGCCAATGGAAGTTTTGTTGTTGTTGTTGCTTTTTCCTGTTTTTGGATTCTGCATACAATTTCCTGTATTTTCTGGTTGTATTCAAATAAAGAAACTGACACAGAATTACATATGGTCATTATACCATTGCTAAAACAACAAATCTAAACAGTGGCCTAAGACTTTTGCAAAGTACTGTAGATCTTGTGGTATCTAATGGCTGAGAAGAGGGTTTCTAGTTAGCCACAATGCAACCTCTCTACAATTTGTTCCTTGCTCAGGTCAAATGCCAGACATCATAGTTCAGAGTTAAAAAAATGTATTTAGTACACAAGTCAAGAGCATTGGTGTGGCTGGCCCCATGCTGCTAGTTTGCGTGTGCCTATCTTTAAACTTCTCAAGCATAATTTTCTGAGTGTGATATAACAGTTTCCCACTTTCTAACTGGTACACCTAATCTCTCTTGCCAAGAAGTGTAGACATCATCCCATTCCTTCCTTATCTTTTGCTTTTCTGCAGCAAATAAATACAGCTAGTCTTTGACTTACAACCACTCACTAAGTGATCATTTGAAGTTCCAACAGAGCCCCTTTCCTTGGCCACATGACCACATTTTGGACGCTCAGCACCTGGCTCACATTCACATCCATTTGCAGCATCCTGCACTCGTGTGACCATGATTTACAATATTTTAATGGAAACTAGCCCATAGCAAACAATGGGTTTGCTTAACAAGCACCGCAGAAAAAGTCATAAAACTGGGGACCTGTTTTACAACCATCACAACTTACAACCATAATTTCCAGGCTCAGTTACAGTTGTAACTCAAGGACTACCTGCATTTGTTTCCTTTTTTATTGATTGATTAGATTTGGAGGCCACCCAACTCCAAATTAACACTTGGTGGCTTACAGTTTAAAAACAAAAACAATAGAAGTTGTAAATCTTCCTATTCTTATGTTTATTGTTTGTCTCCAAATCTCTGTTGTTCCTTTCTGTGAGCCATGTTTCCTTCTTCCATATTGTTATTTTTATGTGATGATGACTTTCAGTTGATTTGTAAATATCAGATTAGTAAACAAATATGTCAGTGTTAAATTTTCAGAACACTGTTTTCTCTGTATACCATATATGGGCTAATATTGTGGCTATTCAACCTAAATTCCACAAATGCCCTTTTAAAAATTAATTTAAGATTTATGTCTGTGGAAACTCCTTGCCAGAGGTTTTAGTCAGATCAATCTTACCTAGAATACTATCTCAGTTCCACCGTTTTTAACCACTGCTAGCAAATATTCTTTATTCATAATATTGTCTGATTTTAGAGTGGAAATGACATTAGACTACAATATAAATATAGTCAAGATGAACAGAATTAAGATATGTATTTTGGGGATTAGTTACAAAAAGGAATGAAATCTCAGTTTTTCATTTCAGTCTGGAAGAATTTCAGCTGGGAAGAACTTTATTTCACTGAAGATAACATTCTAAAAAAAATTTCTCCCCTGTGACTCAATTCATTTATTATGTCACTAACTTCTTCAAAGGATTAACTAAAAGGTACTTTAATGATACTTCAGAGATCAGGCTAAACACAAATGAGACAAATAAAACAAGACAACAAAGGCTTCGAATTGGAAAGGGATCAAATCTTAAAAATAATTTTTCAACTTTATATCACATTTTGAATCTTATGACATGCGTATTTATACATGTTGAAAACAGAATTTTATAGTCATGTCAGAGATCAACTTAGAGAAAGTTTTAAAACCCTATTAAAAATCAGAAAGTTGCACATGTGTGCCAAAATAGAGGTGTGGCAAGAGGCCATGATGTCTGCAACTTAAGCAAAACCACACTTTTAAAAGACACAAAATGAAACTACAAAATTGGCAACGGGAAACAAAATGATGTAGAACACATTAAATATGATAGCTGCCTTGGAAATTAAGACATCAGAATGAATATTAATATGGATATCCTGGAAACCACTTTGGTTTAATATATTCTACAGTTTGACCTTTTTATTTATTTGGTTAGCTAAAAAAATGTCAAACACAATGCAAAGTGATATCTGCATTAATGGTGAAATGAATGTTGCTATGCACATTCAAGATAAAACTTCGAGTTTCCAAAAACATCTCATATCAGCTGTGTTTCAGATAAAATCCCATTGTGATGTTATTCTTGCAGATGAAGATGCTTGATTGGAAGTTGTATACATACGTGCAGAATATAATTCTGTGTTTCATGTTGAAAAAACTGTAATTAAATTTTACATAAGCAAAATGAAGCAGCCACTTTGAGTTGGGCTTGTGATTGATGGCACATTGGCTAATCCTAACCAAATGCCCAACCTGCAGACCAGAACAGCTGTTTGGTTGTGTATAAAGGTTTGCTGCTCCAGCCACCCAGTTGGACAGAGATGATCCTTAGAGTGAAACATTGTGAGATGGATGTTGTGTTTGCTTATGCAGTCAGCCAATTTAAACACTTCCTCAAGTCATTTATCCATTTCAAGGAAGATGGGTCATACTTCCAAACTCTTCCATCCTTTAATGTAGAATTCTGCTGGAAGAGTTAAAGATCTCAACAGCACTGGGAATGCCATGGATTTTGTTCACTTCCTCATATGAATCAACAAATTTTTCCCTACCCAAATTAGTATGAAAAGCCTAAAGTTTTTATCTCTAGATCGTTCCTTTGTTCCTTCCACCTGTGATGGGACAGCAAAGACTAATTGTTCTCTTTTCCAAGGGGACAGGTCTTGAAAAAAGCAGTTTCCATTGACAAATTTTTGCATGAACTGCTCTCCTCATTATAGCTGACAACTTCCCAATAAACAGGTAAAAAAAAAGATTGCTCAGAGCCCTTGAGAGTTGGTTGGTATATAAATTTAATATAAACAAGTAATTATTAATAATGATCCAAGTTAAAAATTGAAATTTGATAATCACTTAGAGACAAGATGGATGGCATATAAATTAAATACATAAATTTATTAAATGCATAGGAAGCAAAATATGAATATCAAAATACTGTAATGAAAATGGAAGAGAATTCTGGCAAGAAAAAGCATTACCTGATCAATTTCTATAAAAGATCAAGGGGAAAGTGGATAAAGATAAAACCTGGCAATGGCTTGCAACTGGATATTAAAAAAGAAACTGAAGGCTTGATTTTGGCTGCTCAAGTGCAAGCTATCTGAACTAATGCAATCAAGGCTAGAAATAAAAATCATCAAATGATTCAAAATACAGATTGTGCAAAGAAGCAGAAGAAAAAGTAGAAATATACTCAACTGGTACAAGAGGAAAACATAAACTGACTATAATCAATGACATAGTCACCAAAATGATTCATTGGAACATTTGTAAAAATTATCATGTGTCAGTAATGAAAAACTAATGGAAACATAGTTGAAAAAGTAGGTGAATTGAGCAGGTTAGAATATTGTGGGATTCCTTAATATAAAGTGAGAAACTCTTGGAGCATAACACACTAAATTTAACTGTGGTGGAAAAGAAGAAAGTATAGATAATTGATGTGGCAATAACAGGAGATAGTAGAATAGAAAACAAGAATTGGAGAAGATCACAATGTAACAAGATTTGAAAATTGAAATTGAAAGATTAGGGCTTAAACCAGCCATGGTAGTCCCAATGGTTATCAGCACACTGGGTGCCATACTAAAAAGCCTTGGACTAAATCTGCATGTGCTTGGATCAGCACATATGTTCCAATGATACATTTATGATGTGCTAAGTTCTTGGGAAGAACTTGATGCAAATAAAAGCCAATACCTGCTAAAAAACTGGCAGCTGTGATTTCACATTTTTGTATATGCAATAATAATAATCACAAATTGACTACAAACAATGGCATGACAAAGTGGCAAGAATGGTGCACTGGAAGATCTGCAAGAAAACCATTTGCTTCTGTGCAAGAACTTATGGCCATGAAATAGATAAAATAATCGAAAATGAAGAAGCTAAAAACCTCTGGGACTTCAAAGTCAGACAGACAAGTACCTGCCACATGACACCCCAGTCTTAACAACTGTTGATAAGAAAACCAAAAAAAAATCTGGATAGTGGATGTGACACTTCTTGGAGAAGAGAAGAGAAAGAACTGGAGAAGATCACAACATACAAAGACCTGCAAATAAAAGTAGAATGACTGTGGCAAAAAAAGCAAAGATAGTACCAGTAATGATAGGTACATTGAGTGCAATCCCAAACATCTGCAGCATCACTTGAACCATCAGCATTGACAAAATCCCCATCAGTCAATTGCAAAAGGCAACTTTTCTTGGAACAGCTTCTGTCTTGTGACAGTACCTTTAACACCATGAAACACCAAGCTTTGCCTATCCCAGGTCTCTGGGAAGGACTTGATAGGTAGACAAAAATGCCAAATCCAGTCTAAACTGTGCAACTATGTGACTGTGACCAACCATAATAATAATACCCAACCATACCTGAATTTATTGGAAAAAAGAAAGCAAATTCAGTCTTATATTAGCCTAGTGATAGAATGAAACCAAAGATAACGTTTTTTATTGAAGATCTCTTCAGAAGGAGACAGGAAGCCCAGCATGAAATGCAGTGATCAGTGGCTGAGAAGGAGAGATTATTCCTGTTAAGCCCAACCAAGTGAACCGGGGATATCTCCTTACAATTAAATGAAATATTACAGGTGAATCCAACAGCACTTCCTAAGTTAGAAAATGCTGCTTCTCATACCTAGCAGGAAAAAATGGATGAAGGTTGCTTTCTTGGAGGTAGAAGATGACATGTCTTCAGAAGATGGTTACTGGCTTGTAGTTGTGCTGAGACAATCTCTTTGTGAGGTTCAGGCCTTTTTAGTGCTTAGTTTTATCATGAGGATGATAATTGACCAACGGAGATATATGCTACACTTCAGAGATCTTTCCAGAAAACATAATAAATGTCAAAACAACGTGAAGCTCTGGAAGCAAGGATGTCTCTCCTTTTTCATAATTGGGAATGTGGGAATTTGCATGTGGTGGAAAAAATCACGTTCAGGTCAAAAGAAAAAATGGAATTTATTGGAATGAACATTAAAGATTATGATCAGGAGAAAAACCACGCTGTACTGTGCCCAACCAATTAAACCAAATAAAAAGTCTAGCCGAAGCAGAGCTCTTCGTAGACTAATCTCACCTTTTGTTCAAAAGACTCAAATAATGGCCTGCAGCTAAAGTATCACTTTAAAAGAAGCAACTTGCTGCTGTGGGAAACTTCTTATTCCCTTACTGAAAGAATTATTAAGCAGTTGTTTCTTTTCTTTCCAATGAACTAAGATATTCCACTAAGACAAATGTTACCGCTTGTTTAAACACATTATTTGTGCCTTGTTCAATATCATGTCATCCTCCTCCTTTTCCTTGCCTAGATTTAATATTTAATTTATGTTATCAAAGATATGGTAGTATTTATTTAATCATGTTTATTTATTCAATTTGTATGCTGCTGTAATCAAACCAGACTTTTGGAAGTTCACAATCCAGCAAGTAGCAGCAAAAACAAAATACAATAACAATCCATCATCCCTGGTAAATAATACAAATTATTTGTAAATAATACAAATGAAATTATTTCCTCCCTCCCTCCCTCCTTCCTGGGTTTTTATGGATCTCCAATCTAAAGAGATTAAAATAGACCAAATGCAATAAAGTTTCAAAGAACAACAATAAGCAAATGTTCAGTAGTCCACTCACTCTCCACAACTCTCCAGAACAGTTTTGTTTTCAGTATATTTTGAAAAGTCAGTGACTTTGAAGTGATCTTCAGAGAGAGATTGTTTCAGAACTCAAATAATTTTACCAAAAAACTAATGCCAGAAAACTTCCCAAAAATACTATATAGGTTTCTGTAGGTGAAAAACCAGCACCAGTCAACAATGGGATTGATGCCTTCTGGACTAGCTGAAGCTTCCAAATGATCTTCTTTCATATAACTAGTCCTCAACTTATGACTTGTTGTTTAGTGATTGTTCAAAGTTATGACAGACCATGAAAAAGCTACTTATGACCTGGTTTGAATTCAGATGACACCCACCCCCCGTGTTCATGTGATCATATTTTGGCTGTTGGGCAACTGGCCCACATTTGCAGCTGTTTGCCGTGTCTATGGTCATGAAGTTTTTGCCAGAAACTGGTGTTTACTTCTGTATTCTCTATATGTTACATTTATAAAAGGGAAAAATACTTTCTCCTGTTGTTTTAAAACAGCAGCATTCTGCTGGACTCAACATCTTATTTTGTTCCCCTTCCCATGCACAAACCACAACACGCAGCCCTTTAGAAGTCACACCATATTCTCTCTTAGTTTCAAGGTCCCTGGTTTGCTAGGCGATTCCCAGTAGCCTTACTTGATCATTTAGGTTTTGCTTTTTGTCTGAGTATTTTCTGGAGAACCTCCCAGCAATATCACGTATCATGATTGCCAAATTGTCTATTTGTTTGGGGGGTCTTCTGTCCCATGCATCTCACAAGCCAACGACTGTTCTACATTCCATCTTCCAAAACAGGCCTACAGTTGCATGTCTGCTTGTATTAGCTTCAAAGTTATTGACAACATAGACTTAAAAAAAATGTTTCATGGTTAGGACATGACATTAACATTTGTTTCTTTTTCAGCCCTCATATTTCCTTAATAAAACAACTCTGAGGCCTGAGGGGGTGACCTTTTCCTTTGTGTTCCCATCAACAACATTCCATGTAGTCACTTTAAAGCTACATATGTTCTGTACTGTACTTTTCATTCACTGGCTTGGTACATCCTACATTTTCTTGCCAAGAAGTTGGGGTCTAAGAGGCCATCCCTGTACAGCAAAGTTTAAATAAACAACTCATTTTATTAGATGGAGATTTATGGCCTTTAGAAGTTCTCTTGTTTTAATAACTGACTGGCTGGTTTTGCTGCTTGCTTTAACTAGTCAGAATAGCAAGATGCAAATTGCCAAAAAGAAAAAGAAAAGAAAGAAAAGCAACCTCTTTGTGAGGATTGCTGCATGAGATTGTGAGATTGACAGTGAAAGAAAAAAGGCAAATCTTTTCAAGCTCTGTAAGAAAATGGCAAGGGGATTTTACACATCTTTTGAAATGTCACACATTAAGCTGAGATAACAACCAATTCTTTCTCATAATTAAGAAAATATTTAACATTTGCCAAAAGAAAAACCCATCTATCATATCTTCAGCCTTTATTTAAGATATTAAAAAGTGTTTTGCATAGTGGGATGAGAATAGCAACACACATTCTCCTCACTCCCCCAGAGCCTTTCCACAGGAGCCACTTGGCCTGATGCAGAAGCTTCTGTGGTTTCATGCTGATGGAGTTCTTCAGCAGCTCATCCAGAGTTGACCCAATTAACTTCTGGCTCAACTCCAGTGCAGGAGGAAAAGTAATTTTGCTGTGTTAACCCTGAAGCTGTAAGGCTGCTGTTGTACACTGGTAGACCTCCTGCCTTGCTATGCCTTCATCCTCTGTTCTGCTTCATTCTTTCTGTGC
>JANHZU010010831.1:66252-82845 GCA_032468055.1 Acrochordus granulatus | reverse complement strand
CATGCTGATTTAATTATTGGGGCATCAAAAAAGTCAAGATGATAGCCACGATCACACAGTTGTGGTTTCCATCTTATTTTTGGACTCCCTCCTAGGTAATTATAGCAAGGATATGGATTGATTTTTTAGGGATACACATATTTTGAACCTCTCTGCTTCTTTTTAGGCATCTGCATAAGGCTGAAAAAGTGTGCTGCCTCTATTAAGAGTTTTTAGGTTAATATAACTGAAAATCCTTCTATTTGACTGAAGGATTTGTTCCCACTTCCCTAAATCTGGAAAGCATTATAGTCTGTTGGCTTGGACTGATGTGGACTTGTCTCAGAAGTTTATTGAGCTGTTACCTCTACAAGAAGACACATTGAACTAACATTTCCAGCGGTGGTGTGATTGGATGGGATCTTTTTCAGTCAAGAGGATTCCAAGATATAGTAGGTGGATGAAAATCTATTATTAGTTAGGAGCAGAGCTTCAGGAAGTGTGCAGAATTATGGCATAATCGATCAAGAGCCTGATCTGCTATTATTATAACTGATGAAGGACAAATAGCCCACACAAAATCTAGAAGAAGGTTTAGGTCTTTGAAATGTCAGCTGCCTGTAGAAAGAATTCTAGAAAAATATTTAGATTTATGATAGGGTCCTAAATTATGTTATTCAACCTTCTTGTTTCCTTTTTAAAAAAAGGGAAGACTTCTCCAAGAGTTCTAGTTACAGAATGGGCACGGACATATAGTTTTCATAGCAACCAATCTCCCATTTAGATAGTAACCATGTCCAACACTGTTTAGCTGTTCAAAATCACCCAAGACTGTCTAGATGTGGCCACCTGTAGCTCAGGCTTTGTTGCCTAGTAGTTACTTAATCAAAATGATCCTGCCAACTAAGCTTTTTCAAACTTCTAAATAGCTTCTTCCCTTCCTTCAAATTTCACCTTCATGATTTATAGAGGGATAGCATGCAAGTTGCACTTGTCATTCAGAAGAGAAATCTGCACCCTAAAAACTGTTCATTTCACCATAAGAACTGTATTAAGAATATTCCTAGCAGCCCCCGTTAGTTCCATGAACTCTCTTGTGTCCAAACCCCGGTCTTACAACTACAAACTTAACTGGGTCAGCTGCAGATTTAAGCAGCTGAACTCACACAGTGTGCTAAGCTTGGCTTATGTTAATTTTATACTTTTAGTTTTATACTGATTATTTTAATTTTATACTCAGCCAGAAGAAAGCGTAATTAGTTAGTTCATAATGTACTACATTACCCCAGAAAATGGGGTAATTCTGCAATCAAATAATGTATGACCTGAGCCATAGAGAAGCACAAATTTCTTCAAAAATTGTTTAGATCAAATATGGCTCTCAGAATTTTCTGAGAAATTAGATGAACACTACATACATGTATCAACTGCAGTGTTCTTTGTTATATAGAACAGGATAATGAGTTATTTTTCAAAGTTATTTCACCTAAGCTAAAAGCGAAGCAAACAGAATTTCTTCTAAGAAAGCCTTGTCTCCCACTTCTGTTTTGTTTTCTTTATTTGCACACTGCATTCTTACCCACCATTCCTCCTCAAACTCAAAGTGAAGTATCTGGTACTACCTTCCAATTTTACCTTCGCCTATTCTCTAGAATTGATTGGCAAGTCATTAATAATGTACTCTGATGAAACGCCCTGAATTAAATCTTCCAATAATTTAATCACAATAGATTATTCTTCAGTCCTATCACTGTTTTCAAATGTTTGCCATGCTAGATAGAGTTGATGGGAAATGGAGTTCAACATTCAGATAAGCATATGGTTTCCACTCCAACTTTAAGGATTATTTCTGCAGGGTATGTGAAAGATAGAGCTGAAGTTCATAGACTCCAGGGATTATAGTATGAGAACAGACCAAACGTTATGCTGTGGCTTCTATGATGGCTGATACAAGTCAGTCAATGTTGCCTGGTTGATGTTAGAGGCCTCGTCATCCAAGCAAAAATCTTTGCCCATTGGTTTTATGTAATGCTTCCCAAGTTTTGGTATCCATCATGGCAAATGGAGCTTGCTGTGATCTTGAATTACACTGTGGCAAACTTGGTATTTGGGGAGACCTTGGCTGCTTTCCAGTAGGAATAGTTTTGACAAAAAAGACAAAAATTGTCTTTTTTTTTCTGAGGTCAACTTCAACAAGCAAGAATAGAAAAGCCAGTTTCTGGTTCGGTACTTCAGAAGCTCCTTTGGATTTTTCTTTGAAAATGCCAGCCTGAATCCGAAATAGCTATGGAGCTTCAGTCTTCACATTTCAACATGTGAAGGCTAAAAAATAGAGGGATATAGGTTCCTCTGGACTTTGTTGTATCTCTCTTCCATGTGGAGAGATGTACTTGCATTGGAAAGTTATACTCATGTTGTCAAACTGTAGTAATTTAGATGAGATATCTTATAATAAAAGCTTAGGCTGTTTCTATATCACCCTAAAATTGTTTCTTTTTCCCCCCCTTGTCAGTTCTTGACAATTGTTCAGAAACATTTGTCTTGTTCATATAACACTGTTACTTTCAGTTTTTTTTTTTAGTCTTATCTCTCTTGCAACCTGTTTGGATAAGACTTGAAGAAATCTAGTACCAATATCCTTTTAAAAAGCATCAAAACAATATGTATTACAGAATTTAAAGAACTGAATGAATAGGAATCATACCTGCTATCATATGTCTTGACTGAAAATGTGCATAGAAAGGAGCACACATTTGGAAAGTTGCACGCCAAAAGTTATCAACATTTCTTCTCAACAAAGATTTTTATATTTATGCAAAATTACAAACAAATGTGCATATACTGTATAGGAAAGATAACATATATTAAGCAAAACCTTTGTAATACAACTAGAAGATAATGGCAAGCCAACTATGCTATTGTTGATGAGAAATCTATATGAATATGTCCTTTTCATGCTTGATTCATGTAATATTACCAAGGAGATTTCTTTAGAATGTTTTTTTTAATTAATTTGCATGAAAATAAAATCTTGAAATTTTACAAGATGGGCAGACTTGAGTGTTTGATGTTTTGATATGAGCTAGATCTGCATATTCATATCTAATATGTAATGAATAGGACATAGTTACTTCCAGGCTATGTCAACACAGAGCAGATGTCGCTCAAGATCAGCAAGTAAATGGCAAAACTCCCATCAAGCCTGAAGAAATTCTGGCTTTGACTGTTGTAAGTTTCAGTTGACAGATTTGTGCATAAATGACTTCATTATTTTCTGCAATAGAATTAATTGTGTTGTGTTTGTGAGAATATCATTTTTGAGTAAGAGATTTCCCTCAGAAGACCTGAGTTTTTCACCACATATTTTCAAAGAGAGATGATGTCAAAAGCTACTCCCTGCAGAAAAACATTTTTTTTGTTGATCTACATTTACTGTACTCTTTACATACTATTGTGTCAGTAATTAGAGTGCTACAGTAGCATGAAGATGTACTTTGGGGACAGGACAAGATGTGACAACATGCATATAACTTTGGGCAAAGGACACCATGACAACTTTGGGCAAAGGACACCATGACAACTTTGGGCAAAGGACACCAGGCTGATGCCACAAATGTTCATCTACATAACTGTATTACACACCAATAGAAAAAAAATATTTGCAGCTAAGGGTTGAACTGTGGAGTCCTTGGTGTTTTCTAAGCTTGGTTGTTTTCCTGCAGTTGTTTCATTAACCAAAGTAGG
Organism: Acrochordus granulatus; assembly: GCA_032468055.1. Lineage (NCBI taxonomy): Eukaryota > Metazoa > Chordata > Lepidosauria > Squamata > Acrochordidae > Acrochordus > Acrochordus granulatus. Next base: position 79,122 of record JANHZU010010831.1, on the reverse strand, counting down.
TAACATCATCAGAGCTAGAAGGGAATGAAGGTTATTCTCTTTATATACTGGTGGCTTGCTCTATCAGTGTTGGGGGGAGTGTTCTTGGAGATTCCTTGATTAGGCTGTTGCTTATTTTTAGCTTGCTTGTCTGAGGTGCTAGTTCCTTGATTGGGGTATTGTTTCTTTCTTGATTGATGGTCTAGTGTTAATCTTGGTGTTAATCTCAGTTTATCTGGGTGTTGATTTTATTTTTATTTATTAAATTTATGTGCTGCCAAATTCAAAATGTCTCTTGGTGGCTTACAATAAATTTCGAATGAGGAGGTGTTTTGGTCTTTCTGTTTCCTTTTGATTGTCCTTCTTAAATGGTATGTAGATGTTATTTATCTCTATGTGCCTGTTTATGGCTGATTTGTAGGATGTGCCTTTATCCAGTTGTTCACACATATTCTTCTATCCACAGATTATGCCAGGAAGAAGTGCTTCCATGCTATTCCAGATGCCATTTTGTCACAGGATGATGAAACTAAGATATAATCTATGATTATTTTAGGCAATCTAAATTATGCCTCAATAAAACCTGTTGTTCAATCTTTCAGTGTGGCGAGGAAATATTTAATCTTGGCTATATGATGAAAATTATTCTATTTATTGATCTTATTCATCTTCCTAAGTAAAGCTTCATTTATTTTATACATATTTCCAAGGATATTGACACAGTGGTTATTATTTAAAGCAGTTGGACAGCAAAACTAAAGCAATCTGAGAACCATTAATGGATGAATTAAACCAAATCTGTCTTGATTATGTCTGTATAGTTGTGGATTTGGATTTATTAAGCTGTAAAAATGGTTTTTTTTATGGCATGCAGTGGTGCAAATGGTTAAGACACTGGGCTTGTCAGCTGGAAGGTTGGTGACTCAGGTTTGAGATCCAAGCACCACTGTGTAATGGAGTGAGCTCCCCTTGTCTGCCTAGCTCCTGCCAGCCTAGCAGTTTGAAAGGATGTAAAAATGCAAATAGATAAATTGGTACCACCTTTGGTGAGAAAGGTAACAGCATCCATGCACCTCAGCATACAGACATGACAGCCACATGACCACAGAACAATGCTAGCTCTTCAGCTAGGAAACGGAGATGAGCACCACCCCCTAAAATTGGCCATGACTGGCAGGGGAAACCTATACCTTTTACCTTTTAAAAATGTTTATTAAGATGAAGAGAGGTAGCTATTATATTTATTTCCTGAAAAATGAAATAGATAGCCTATAGCATATATAAACTGAAAAGAAAGAAGAAAGCATTTTTAAAATTAGTTTTGCTGTGATTTATTTTTTTTCTCCATATTGTGATGTTTAGCAAAAGGATGCTTATCTTTGGATATTATTTTGTGCAGCATGTTTTGACTTTTCCTCTAAAGAATCACATAAATTCTGTATAATAAAACATACAGGCAAATTCTCTATAAAAGTAAATATTGCATTTTGGATATACCATGAGTTTCATAAAACTGAATCATGGATACTTCATGCACTTAGAGTGAGTTTTGCCACCCAATACCTTTTGTTGTTATTGTAATCTCTAAAATTCCAAATAGTTCTGATCACAAGATACTTAAATTGATCTAGCATATTTTGATGTTGGAACACAGAAATGGGATTAATTGGTTGAGACAATTAATTTCCGAGAGTTAAATCTGTCCCCAAACAAATATACTCATGCACAGGATTAAGGAAATTCCACCCAGTTTTATTGTGGAATATCAAACTTAAATGGATCTTGCTTCCCAAGTCTTCCAAGAAAAAGAGATAAAAAGGCAGTTGAAAAAGCAAGCCATTTCATTACATAGAATTGACCAGGTAGACTTAGATAATGATTCACTATCATCTGCATGCCTCTTGCCTGGCTAGCCAATGGTGAAGCAGCTCATGGTATCTCGGCAGCTTGCTAGTGCTGATGGACAGGTTTATGGAATTTCAGATTTTTTAATGAAAGTGATTGGGAATATGTATCCCCCCACCACCAAGGTGACTTTTAATCCAGTAAGTATAATTGTGAGATATTAGAACATTTATAGTAATAAGATCAGACTGTGTTAGTGAGTAATGTGGTTTGGCTTGTTGTGGGAATATGATCACACCATATCTATTACTGGAAGCTTTCTTTTTGAGTTTGAATTTGAGAACTATCAAGAGCAGAACCTACAAAACATGGAAGTCTCTTATACAGAAAGTTTTTGTATCACCATTTTACTCTTCCAAGCTTTTGAAACTACAGTAATTATTTTTCTGATGCTGATTATCTGTTCTCCTAAGACTTTTTGAAGGTTTGTTTAATATTACTGTTTCACTATATAAATAATGAATATTTTGTTGAATGGTGACCTGCAGATCAGTCATCTGGAAATAGTTAACAATGTAAATGGAAATGAACTTTTAGCTGTCACCCTTTTTGTTGTTATGTATGGTTGCAGTATTAGTGACATGCTTTTTACCTTCAAGGGCAATCTCAATTTCTCTTCATCATCCTAGCTTGGGCTCTTTTCATTCACAGCCTATGTTGATTAAAAAGAGTACAGAAGTATACCAGAAATACTGCAACATTACTACTCTATGTTAAGGAAAGCAGATGGTTTGTATCAGTTCAAACTGAATAGCTTGTGTGAATTATTATTTCCATGAGCTTCTACCTTAATGCTATAGGAACAAAAGGAGGAAGATGAAATCTGGACAGTGGTTTACTCAGTGATTAACTGTTCCCCAACAAAAACTAGGGACGCTAGTTTTTGTTGGGGAACTGAAACTCTTAGCAGATACACAGTCTTGCTTTTTTTTAATTCTTGTAGATAATTAAATAATAGTTTTAGGGGGTAATTTTTCATAAGCTTTTCTTCCTAGCATGGATCTTACTTTAATTCTTCCCCATGGAAGACTGACTTCAATTTTGAAAAGACTAAGCCCTTTTCTCTCCAGAAAAGGGGAGGCTGAGGGCTCTAGCACTCAGAACCCAAGAAGATTTTGCTTGTGAGAACTGTTTGAATGCCTAAGACAGAGGAATAGAGAAGTTGGGGGCTTACTTGCGTGCTTAGTAGACTTCTGGGGGTTTCCTATTAATCACTCTGAAAAGACCCAAACACAGATTTGTTTACAAATGTTAAGGCAGTTACAGAAGGAACTTTCCAGTAAGACTCGCTGTTAATTTTCAATGCAAAATGATATATTCACAGTCCAACAGTTAACTTGGATAAAGGATGGGGTATAAATTATTATTAAGAAGAACATAACTTATTACCTAATATAATGTGCTTACACATGTCTGGGGATATTTATTTACAGTATTATTTGTATCCCTCCTTTATTATTTTTATAAGCAACTCAAGGTGGGAACATATTTAATACACCTTTCTCCTCCTATTTTACCCAGAACAACAGCCCTGTGAGCTGGATTGGGCTGAGAGAGAGTGACTGGCCAAGGTCACCCAGCTGGCTTTCATGCCTAAGGCAGGATTAGAATTTACTACGTCCCAGTCTCTAGACTGTTACTTTAATCACTAGACCAGACTGGCTCAATATATATTTGCAATCATGCAATATTTTCATTGCTGTATAGATGTCTTTTATTGTGAATTTTAGGTATGGAGAAACATACAGAATTCTCATAACTGGAAAATAGTGGTAGCTAAAGAAAGCTATCCCAGAATTTTCAGTAAGATTTTAAAATATAAATATATTCAGTCCTAATAGAATTGTTCTTAAGATGCCTGAAATCTATTCAGTTTCAGTGAAACAGAATGAAAAAAATATTCATTGTTTTTTAAAGGGAAATCCAAATGTAGGGGAATAAATTAACACATTGCAAGTTGCTTAACTGGCACATTCAGTCCATCCATTTGTGAGACTGAGACAATAACATTGCAAGTGAAGACTAATTCTTCACATTATTCCTTCCATTCTTGATGTTTCCTGGGATTGCTGAGGGGAAAATGGAAATGAGAGCATCAAAGAATAATCTGTTCTATGTTATGCCAATAGTTCAAACAGACACAGTTGGACTGTCAGTCCTAATGAGGAACATCAGTGCAAAAACAAAACCTGAAATATGGGTATCCGGGGGAATTGAAAAAGGAATGCTTTAGATGCTTGAATCAGAAGAAAGCAGTGATTTCAAGTTAAACATTGCAGGGGGCAATTGTGGATCACAGGACTTTTCTTCAAACTAACTGAGAGAAATGTTCTCTCTCTATGTTTTTATGTGTATGTGCACATATGTATATTCACATGTTCGCTTGGTGTCCCCGAATAGTGATGTTCGCCCTGGAATTGTCCACAGCTGAGGGAATAGCTTGATGAAGAAAATGGATTACTCTAAGCCAAAGCATGAAAACAAATTGCTTGGCTTTGCCTCACCATTTCACCTGGATGGAAATAGCTTTTGTGCATGCAAAAACCCAGTCAGCGAACACCAGGTCCATGTAGATGCCAGTTATCATCGGATAACTAGGAGTGGACCCCATTTTGCAGGACTAGAGCAAAGGCCCATTTCACTGAAGCCTTGATTAAAGCAAGGTGCCGAAATGATAGATTGTCCATTTTCCAGAAATACACTCTACTTCAGTTTCTCCAACCTGGAATTTCAACACACTTTTTCGATAAAGCACCGACAAGATCTTCTGTATTTTTCTCTGGGTCAATCTGGTTCCCACATATGCAAAACCATATTGAGTGATTGGCTTTAGTTTGGTATGTTGTGTGTATTTGGTCATTGTGCTTAGAAGCTTGTTTGCGTTTTAATGATAGTCACTGAGAAATATTCAGGAGATCCTGGACCTCCTGAAAAATATTCAGCTATATTTTTATGATGAATTATCAGAATTATGAGTTTAGATGGGACATTATTCTAGTTTAGTTGTTGTTGAATTCAGAGATTTGTGAATAGCATTTTAGGGAGCTATTCAAGCAGAGGCTTGATTTAAGAGACAATATATGTCATTCTCAGACTTACCACCCACTGTCAACTTACTCTAATAGCTTCCATAGCTGTGTTACAGCAAAAATTTAGTTTGTATCTGTGTTGTTCAAGACGTTGGGAAACCCCTGCCTAGTTCATGCTAATTTTTGGATGCTGACAATGGCTTTTCAATACAATTTATATTAAGACTTTTTGGACTTTGCTTTCAAAGGCAAAAAGATACTTACAATGCATATGGGTGAAAAAATCAAATCATCAGCAGGAAAAAAAAACTTTGGAGGTCTTTTACTTCAAACTCCTGCTTTCAGTCCTTTGAGGTAGACCAGACTAGGAAACTAAAGTCATGTGTGTATTATTACTTTATTTCAAAGATACTGTAACAAAATCTTTGAAGTCCGAATGAGCTTCCTCTGTCCACCCTTTATCTTCATAAGGAAAAGGGATGCTTATTCAGGTTACAGATCTGGCCAGGACTAAGAATTTTTTATCTTACTGTTATCTTGATAGCAGCTCTTCCTTCTGTTCCTCAAGGTAATTCCTTCTTCTCATTACATTTTCCCAGAATGGGAATCCTCAGACCATCCCAGCCAAGGGATAGCTGAGCCTTTGGTTGAAAGCCTCCCATGGGTTCAGGTTCCCCTGCTTAACAGCTCTCACAGCCAGGCGATTCCCTCTTATGCCATGTCAAGTTCGGATTTCTTTCTGTTAAACTTCCACCCACTGCTTCTACCCACTGCTTCTTGTTGTACCTTTTAGAACAGGAAGAAGAAATCCACATCTCTTCTCTGGGACAACCATTCATGCTATCATATTTTCATTTAACTTGGTCTTTTTAAAGCCAGTTCCTTTAACCATGTTTTAATTTGAAATACTGCACAGGCAAAAATGGATATTGTAGACACAGTGCGAATATACTTATTGATCAAACTTACAATCTTACAAAAGTGACTCTGGGCACTTAGAGTTAACATAAATAAAACACTGTAAGAAAAAAATATTAACATTTAAATTAAAATTAATTAAACATTATATCTGCAATACTAGAAGGAAATAACACTAATGAAATGATAGTTAATGTCCAGGTCATGATTAAAATTCCAAAAAATATGCAAAAATATTCTCCGAAAGGCAACTGGACTTCTATTATTTGATGTAATTGGAAAACATTTCATCTCCTATTCAGGAGACTTTCTGAATTCCATAATTTCATCTATTTAGACTTCACACTATATCAATCTTAAAGATAACTTTTTTAAAAAATTACTTTAAATAATTGGGTAGTGTTAAAAAGATGCAATTCTTCTGGAATGGCAAATTCGAAATCCAAGGAGGTAAAACAGAGAAAACCCAGATTCTTCTTCTGCGAGCCAGAAGATATGTGGAAAACCTGATATTAGAATCATTGTTTACTGAAAATGTGCAAAAGAATAATCATAATCCATTTTTAAAGCCCATCTATACAAATATAGTCTTCATATTCCTCATACATATAATGTGGCTTTGATTTTCTTTCTCTCTCCTTCATAACCTTCATTCTACTCCGCTGGGTTAAGGTCCCTCCAGTTAATATTCAGAGTGGGAAGGAACATTTTGTTTTGCAAGAGAAATTTTCGCAAGATATGCAATTCCCAAGTATCCACCTAGTTTGTTTTTGTGGTTGTAATTTACTTCCTTGATAACATGTAAAAAGCAAAATACACACCATTGTTCACTCAGAACTACTTATGAGCAACTGATAGCAATTCAGTCTTATTGTAGATCTCTCCATAAGGCTAATGGGTAGGTATCCAATTGAGGTATTTTCATTTATTTGTGACCAATGGATGAAACTATGGGAAAATCAGCCACAATCAATGTTTCAACAATTGTAGGCCAGTTGTGCCAGGTGTTACTTGGATAATGGTTTACTGGCAAGACTGTTTTCTTCCTGAAGTTATCTGAGCTAAACTGTTGCTACTTCTCCTGCTAGTTTTATCCTTTATTCTGATGCAAGAGTCCTTTAGTAGTATATTTGGATTATGCCCGGCTGCTTACGAATGATACATTGGTGCCTTTATGCAGTGTCTTAGGAGTAGCTGATTATATGCTCCCTTTATTCTATATATTTTAATAAGGTAGCAAACAATCAGAAAATGCCATTTCCAAAATGTTAGACTGTGAAAAGTTACAGCCTTTGAGATGGAAGCCGGTTCCTTTTGCCTGAGCCAGTATGATGTTGGGTCTTAGCTCACCTTTAGCTGCAGTCAAGCAAATAATATGTACTGAGCACTCTATCATGTACCATTATAATTAGCTCTGTCAGGTCTTAGCCCTGCAACCCTCATGCAGATAATATGATAATATGTCTTCATAACCAAGTGACCTTACATGCACAATATTTCTCCCCTTATGAAGATTGCATGTCAATAAAGTAATTGAGTCTCAGAGGCTGGAGCGAGTGAAGATTTAAATGATTGGACTTTCAGGGCAGTGATGTATGACCGTTATTATTCTACTTGTCAGAGAGCTGCATACCAGCGAGGATGGTCAGAAGATGGCAAGGATGAAGAGTTGTGTTTCATTAAAAAAAATATTGCTGTTAATCACCATGCCATTCTTTTCAAAGTCACTGCAAAAAGAAACTCCTTTTCATTTTAGCCATGGAGAGGAAGCGCAGAGACTTTGCAGATCCACAGCTTCAAAAGGTAGCCAGTTTCGAGGAGATGAGCCAGAATCACCAGCTTAAAGCAGATGTTGATTATGCAGAATCCCAGTTAGTTACAAACTATTGGGATCAAATAACATCTAGATTATATGAACCTGGCTTTGTGGGATATGTCTGCTGTGGGTTCAGTGTGAATGTGAACCCACACATTCATGGATGAAATTATTCCTCTATGAGCTAACAACCTGTGGTTTGTTTGGGAAACCATGTTTAGAACAAACTGTGGTAGCCGAGCCAATTTAGTGTAGAAGTTAAAGCACCAGCTGGAAACTGGGAGACTGTGGGTTCTAATCCTGCCTTGGACATGAAATCAGCTGGGTGACCTTGGACCAGTCACTTTCTCTCAGCCCTCAGAAGGAGGCAATTGCAAACCATTTCTGAAAAACCTTGGCAGGAAATCTGTAGGGAATCAGACATAATTGAACAGGGAATAAAATTGCATGGTAAGAGACAAGGATAGAAAATCTATGTCAGTCAGATGCTTTACATCTAACTAAAAGTGAAAGAAGATGTGGTTAAGACACAACTGGCAAGGACATCCCAAATATTATCCCGTTCTTCTGACCAGCATGATGACAAGAGGATGAGGGCCCCAAGAAACTAATTAGAGAAAATGTTTCACACATGTTTCAAGATAAAGTGAGAGAGGGGAAAGCCCATTCAGACCTGCAAGATCCAGTTCTTATAGCTGTTACAATGAAAGGGGTCCTGACCTACTGTATGTGGCATTGGCTTTTGAGCTGGTCCACCTTAAAGGGCTGAAGGCTAGCACAAAATCACCTAGGGAGCTACCACTGAAAGTGGGCTATGACCAAAGACTTCTGCTTCTAAATAACACCTTCACCACTGTAGTATGCTGGCTCTCAGTATTTTCTCCAGGCAACTACTGAGATGGAATGTGTACTAGATAAGAAGAAAAAGAGGAGGAGGAGGAAGAAAGAGGAGGAGGAGGATTTGGGGTGAGACAGAGTTTTTGTAGAGAGAAGCCCAGATGAAGAGACTGCACAGTCCCAAGCTGGAGAGGGAAGAGGTGCAGGATAGCAATACCCTAAAGTCCTCAGGATAGATCGAGTAGGTTAGAAGATTATAGCTTTAGTTTGGCAAGATTTTTGTCTATTAGGTGCAAGCAAATGAAGGATTGGACTTAATTGATTTCACTGTGTCACCTCTGGACTTGGGTCTGACAGCTACTGAGGATTTGGGAAAAAAGGAGAAAAGCACCCACATCCACTTGGATATATCATTTCCTTTCTGAGATATGGAATAAAGCTCAGCGCTTATGCAGAATCTAAAACAACTAGTCCGATATATGCAATATTATATATGTTTCTTTAGAACAGGATAAAAGATTGATAGTTTGCACTCCCTTGGAGTTATGCCATGAGTGACCTGCTCCTCCCTTCGTGGCCTTGGTTCACTGTTCTTGGTGGTGATGTGAGCACTCTGCCCAGAAAGCCAAATAGGGCCATTTTGTCCCCCGGTTTTTCCCTTTTCCCTGTTTATTGTCACTGTGTCATGTCAAATCCCTGCATGGTGGCCGATGTAGGTTTCTGAAGGACTTGGAAGGGAAGCATCAGGCTTCACAGTGCTACAGTGAAATGAATATAATAGCGCAGAGCCCTTATAATGGAAGGAAGCAGCTAATAAGTGTTGTTAGTGGTTTCTGTGATGGCAAAGTTAGAAGTGTATCCTGTGAGCAGGCAGGTGAGTTTGTCTTGTCTCAGAGTTTGATTACAAGCAGGCTGCGAAGATTAGTATTGATGTCTGTCACGTTGTGCCTGTCAAGCTGTTTAGTTGAGAAAATGATAAAAGCAATGGTTATCCAGTAATCAGCCCTGTACAGGAGGGGAGGTGCAAATGTGGAAACACTGGGAATTTTATCCACAGAGTGACTTTAATTCTATGGATTTTTCTCATGTGTTGAATGACACTTTTTTTTTGCTTACACAAAATTAACTGTGGAATTGTTTTCTTCATTGTGTTGTCTGTACATTTTAAATCTTACACTGTTTTATCAGTTAATGTGATCATCTGAATAAATTTTGTTGATTGTAGAAAATAGACTGCATCAGTTTCCATTTTGCAAAACACTTAAAAACTACTCTGTTTGTAATGGTCCCCAAGATTAATTAGGCTATTTCTGTTGCTTGCCATTTAGTTATTTGCTTATTTATTAACTGTATTTGTCTCTAACCTCATTCTTCAAGAAATCCAAGGAAGTATATTTATAATTCAATTTCAATAATTACTGGAATTGTTGTTGTCTTTGTTATTAAAACATGTGATACATTGCAGGTTAAAGCAATGAAGAAAACAATTCCACCGTTAATTTTGTGTAAGCAAAAAAAAAGTGTTATTATTAACGTTATGAATATTGTATCAAAAATATGTTACCTGAGCAGTTGTGTAACATCAGATTAAATGCTCTCAGGGCTACCAGATAAAGACTGGAGAAAGGCATGGTTTTTACAGGGAACAACCCAAAAATCTCTCCTTCCCCCAAACTGGGAAGAAGGCCTCTATTAACTGTTGGAAACCTGAAATGGTTCATTGATCCCACTTTCTGCTCAAGATGCAATATGCTTCTGCATGTTTAACCCAACAGTCTGTGGATGAAAATAACCAGAAACTAGATCTTCACATTCCTCACCCAACATCCAGTCATTTGTTGTTAAAATATACAGAGTCTTTTTAAGGGTTTGCAAGGATTCATCTTTATAATCACAGTAATATTTCTACTACACTTAGTAATTTTAGGAAGTTGTTGAATTTAAAAAAAAAATCTTTATAGCTTAAAAAAACCTTTATAGCCTAAATCTTCATTATTATTCAAAAAATAATGAGAGCTGCCATAAGTGGAATAAAAGAATTGTTCATTGATTATTTTAATCCCATATTATACAGTGACTTAACTGGTTGACAGGTAAGGTGTACAAGTTAGCGTTGACATGAGAATTATTAAACGTAAACTGAATGGCTCTCATAATTTTATAGGACAAAGTAGAGCTGAAGGTTTATTACAGAAGGTAGAAAACTGCCCCAGAAGGCTGAGTTTAATTTTTCTTTCTTCTGTTTTTTTGTATGCTTTGTTAAATGTTAGTACAGTTATTCTTCTGCTGAATTCAATAGGATATAAATTATCTGCATCAATCCTACAGCTGCAGTCCATTTTCACAGTCTCAACTGTATGTGGCAAAATAACAAAGAGGTGGATTCACCAAACACGAGAAAATGTAAACATTGCCACTTTGATGATTGTTGGGTTACCTTAAATGAAAAATGGGGTAAAAAATGGAATGGGCGTTAAGCCTCTAGGATTTCATCTTTTCTAGACTTACATAGCTTGGATTTCTAATTGTTTACTTCTTCTTCAACTTCTTCATCATCTAATGTTATGTGCTGTCCAGAGTTATGAGGACTTGGGGTGACTTTCTAAATCAATCAAACAAACAAACAAGCAAATACAATAATAAAAAAAATGAAATTGAATGAATTGCATCAAAAGGTTTCTCTTCCTCCTTCTCTTCCTCTTTCTCCAGTAATCCAGATTCAAGGTGAAAAAGTAATTCAGTCATTATACTGTCAGCAACATCTTAAGTCAAATATATCTTTTGCTAGAGCTTTGCACCCACCTAAGAAAAAAGCTGCAACAGGTATGTCCACATGTACTCCTAATTACCTTTTCCTCTTACAATCCGTGTTGCAGGATACCAAATAAAAGATATTTAATAAGTCAATATCTAGTTTGCTATGAGAACTAAAAATAGCATATCTATCTATAAAGATTACTAGCATGGCCAAAATAAAATAGTTGTAAAAAAACTACTTCAAAAGTCACTAGAATAACCCATCAATTAATATAACTAATATTTACAACCAGCCCTTATTACTTACAGGCTATAACATGAATTTGGACAGTTACCATTTCCAGAAAAAACTTTTCATGTCAATTTTAAAAATATTAAAAAGGATATATTCTGAACAATGCTATAAACCCAAAGGATAAAATTAGAATGAGAATAATTACCCACAATTAAATTTATAAACAAAGTGGAAATCTAAATTTACAAGAAAAAGTCCTACTTCAAAGTCCAGTTGGATTTTTCAGGTTGGTTATCGAGAACAATGTTTGAAAGGAGATTAAAAATATCTTTTTACCTTATCATTTGGCTGTTTACTGTATATTATATCCAATAACTGTTGCAAGGGTCCAGAAATGTTTTTCTCCAAATTTCTAAATTACATGTATGTATTACATACATAACATACTATCAGATCATTATGTGTAGTAAGTGAAGCCTTTTTTAAAATTACCGTTGAATAAATTCCTCAAAATACATTTCCTTTCCTTTGCAAAATTACAGAAATGGTACCCACAGTTTTACTATGAAAACCAGTACCAAATACTAGACCAAATACGAACACCAATACTTTTACTGATCACAATTAATCACAAAAAGGTGCTTCTTCAACAGTCAGTATTTGACATTACATATTGGGATCCCTCAGGGTAAAGATAAGCACCTATTTATTATTTTGCTTACTGAATATACTGCTGAATCAATAGAAATCAGAGTGGTTTACAAAACAACTGACATAAACATCCAAATAGTTTAAATACCCATTAAAAATGTAAATATACTCAGATACTTTATTGGCCAAGCATGGTTAGACATGCAAGGAATTTGACTCCAGTGCAGCAGCTCTCACTATATTTGCAACATCAATAAACAACAGTATGAGGTAATGCAGAACAATGTTAATTATTTAGTAAGTACGCAATCAATAGAAAGGAAGTGATATAAAGTGTAGAATTAATAGGTATGTATGCACATTAGACAGAATTCTGGGTCAATCAGAATTCTCTACATTATGTTCTATCCACATGTGGCATGATCATACAGCATTAGTCAAGTATTCATTTGAATGATGGCACGGGGGGAAAACTGTTCTTGTGTCTGGTAGTTCTGTTATGCAGTACCCTGTAGTACTCTACCAGACGGAAGAGGTTCAAACAGGTTGTGTCCAGGGAGAGATGGGTCTGCAGATATTTTTTCTGCCCTTCTCTTGATCCTCTCAGTGTACAGGTCTTTTATGGAGGGCAGGTTAGTTGCAATTATTCTTTCTGCAATCTTGACTGTACATTGGAGTCTGCACCTGTCCTGCTTGGTTGCTGCACTGAACCAGACAGTTTCAGATGTTCAAAGGCAGACTCT